>LNAC01001837.1:40869-85747 GCA_002007465.1 Ailurus styani
AGACCTATTTTTATTGATTTTGAGGGGGGTTCTCTGTGCCTCCTGGATTTTGATGCTTGTTCCCTTCACCAAATTAGGGAAATTCTGTACTATAATTTGCTCCAATATACCTTCTGCCCCCTCTCTCTGTCTCTCTTCTTCTTCTGGGATCCCAATTATTCTAATATTGTTTCGTCTTATGGTATCACTTATCTCTCGAATTCTCCCTTCATGGTCCAGTAGTTGTTTGTCTCTCTTTTCCTCTGCTTCTTTATTCTCTGTCATTTTGTCTTCCTAATCACTAATTCTGTCTTCCCCCTCATTTATCCTAGCAGTAAGAACCTCCATTTTTTATTACACCTCATTAATAGCTTTTTTGATTTCAGCTTGGTTAGATTTTAGTTCTTTTATTTCTCCAGAAAGGGTTTTTATTTCTCTAGAGAGGGATCTCTATTATCTTCCATGCTTTTTTCGAGCCCAGCCAGCACCTTAATAATCGTCATTCTGAACTCTAGTTCTGTCACATTACTAATGTCCACATTGATTAGGTCCCTAGCCATCATTACTGCCTCTTGTTCTTTTTTTTGTGTTGATTTTTTTCCGCCTTGTCATTTTATGTAGATAAGAATAGATGGATGAGAGAACAAAATACTAAAGGGTAGCAATGACCCCAGAATAATATACACTAACCTAATCAGAAGAGACCTGGACTGGGGGGCAGAAGAAAGAGGGAAAAAAACCAAAAACCAAAACAAAACAAAAAATCAAACAAACAAAAACAACAACAAAAAAATAAAATAAAACAAAACTCTATATCTATAATCATCTATTTCTGTTTCTATATCTGTCTCTCACTCTATCTCTATCTCTATTAGACTGGTGAATTGAACAGACCCTATATGTATACAAAAAATAAGGTTACATACAATGAATGGATAAAATATGACTATAACAATGAAAATTTAAAGAGACTAAAAAGTGTTGACAAGATATAATAGTTAAAAAACGTTAAAATAGGAAAGAGAAAAAATTTAAAAGAAGAGAGTAAGAAAAAAAAGTAAAATCAAAGAATTTAACTTTGAACGACTAAAGGATCATGGAGAAAAAGCCATTAATTCTCTGCGTTGCTTTCACCTAGCTCTGGAGTTCCACTATTCTCAGGGCCTGTTGCTGTGATTCTCAAGCGTCCTTGCTCAAGGTGGAATTGCGCCGCTCTGGTCAGGCGCCAGGCTAAATAATCAGCTCGGGTTCGCTCTCGGAAGCTTTTGTTCCCTGAACGCTTTCCCTACGGCTTTGGAGGACAGGACTGAAAATGGTGGCTCCCAGTCTCCGACCCAGAGGACCCGAGAGCTCAGGGCCTCACTCCTTAGTGCGCCCTCAGAGAAAAGCGGTCAGTCCCTCCCGTCTCCCTGGTCTCCTGCTGGAGTCCGAGCTCACCCGGCCTGTGACCGAGCGTTTCTATCTCTGCGTGCGGCCCCGTTTAGAATCTCCGAACGCAGTAGATTCCTGCAGCCGCTCCTGCGCCACCCCTCCCGGAGGAGGAAGGAGGGGTCTCCGGATCTGCCGCCATGGGGTCCTCACTCACAGAACAGTGGCCTGACTGTGCTTTGGATCACAGCTCAAGGTAACACCGAGCTGAGAGACACCTTCTCAGCTTGGCCCCGTCTCTCCAGTCGGATTCTCTTCTCTGATACCTGGAAGCTCTATCGCGCTCAGACACCACTGTTCTTTTTGTGTCCCTGTGGGTCCTGAGAGCACTCTGTCCCCATGAGGGCTTCTCCCCCCGATTAGCCTCTGGGGTGATGTCCCTCAGTGGAGCAGACTTCTAAAAGTTCCGATTTTGTGCTCCGCTGCTCTCTCACTTGCTGGGAGCTGGCCCCTCCCCCAGGGTCTGTCTTCCTGTCGCTTCAAATTCACTTTTCCGCACGTCCTACCTTCTGGAAAGTGGTCGATTTTCTGTTCCTAGAATTGCTGCTCCTCTTCTCTTCGATCTCCTGTAGAATTTGTAGGTGTTCGGAATGGTTTGATAAATATCTGGGTGAATTTCTTGGACCTGATGCTAATCGGACTCCTACTCCTCCACCATCTTGCTCCTCCTCCTTCTATCCATTCATCTTTTGAAGGGCATCTTGGCTCTTTCCACAGTTTGGTGATTGTGGACATTGGGGTACATATGACCCTTCTTTTCACTACATCTGTATCTTTGGGGTAAATACCCAGTAGTGCAATTGTGTGGTCATAGGGTAGCTCTATTTTTATTTTTTGAGGAACCTCCACACTGTTTTCCAAAGTAGCTGCACCAACTTGCATTCCCACCAACAGTGTAAGAGTGCTCCCCTTTCTCCACATCCCCTCCAACACTTGTTGTTTCCTGTCCTGTTGATTTTGGCCATTCTTACTGGTGTAAGGTGGTATCTCAGTGTGGTTTTGATTTGAATTTCCCTGTTGGCTAGTGATGATGAACATTTTTCCATGTGACTGTTAGCCATTTGTATGTCTTCTTTGGAGAAGTGTCTGTTCATGTCTTCTGCCCACTTTTTGAAATGATTATCTGTGTTTTGGGTGTTGAGTTTGAGGAATTCTTATAGATCTTGGATATCAGCCCTTTGTCTGTAGTGTGATTTGCGAATATCTTCTCCCATTCTGTGGGTTGCCTCTTTGTTTTGTTGACTGTTTCCTTTGCTGTGCAGAAGCTGTTTATCTTGATGAAGTCCCAAAAGTTAATTTTAGCTTCTCAAGGTTTATATCTACCCTTATTATAGATAAGCAAGTGTCATGCATGAGTGTTATCTATGTCATATGTGAAAGAGTGTGTCCTTGCAGTAAGCCAGTTCCTGAATCACAGGTTGTGGGGAAATTTATTTAATTTCAGCTGTTTACAAGGATCACAGGGCTTGGGTAAAATTCAGTGTTGTCAGTATCCTCTTTTGTTCAAGATAAATGATGTTCATTTATTGTTGGACAATTCAAGGGACCATGGAGTGGAGTGAAGCTGAGTCTAAGTAAAGTCTCCTAAAGATTTTCGATGTTGCTGAAAAAAATTAGTTGAATGATCTGTTGAACATGTTAGACTGACATTTGTTGGATGGTCTTAGAAATCCAGCATGTGATGACGAATGGCTAATAATGTAACAAAACAATTACTGAAGGCTGAATAAGGGAGTAAAACTGAGTCTTAAAGCCTCAGGTTTGCAGATTAAGAGGATGCCAGGATATTGGCCCTGATGTGTCGCTTGATGGCAGAATGATGGCATCATCATTACCCAACACAGTTCTCTATTTGTATCCATTTTGCAAGTATTTTTAGTGATGACATGGATATCAGGGTTGTTTCAGAGACCACATGCACAGCAGCCACTTTTGACCACTGTACAAGTGTCCCCTTGTGAAGTCAGACTATCATGCCATGGCCAATGGTTGTGAAAGAATGTTCCTTGGAATTCTTACAGTTTTAGGGTGATGATATTGGTGGTTTCAGTGAGATTGTCCATAATTCTTGTTACTTTCTAGAACAAATGTTGAACAACGTTGGAGTTTTGATATACTTCCTAAATGGCTCACCCAAAGGAGACTCCAGGCAAGAATGTTGCCTATGCATGTCCCTAAATAGCGGTAAATCTAGTTTTATTCACATTTCCTTGGCTTTGTATTTCAAGGACACTTCACAGACAATGAAAAGGGAAAGTCACAGTTTCCTTTAGAAGCTGGAATCTTCTGTAATGCAGTGGAGAGGTTTTAGATTGGATAAAAATGCCTAAGTCAGAGGTTATCAGAAAGGTTAAGATGAAAGAAAGGACAGTGTGGTTAAAGATCTTGTAAGGGCTAATGAGATTGTCTAGATAGGAGGATTAGGTCCAATGGGAAGGTGGCTACCAATAACATTGGCTTCCAAGGCAAAATAAATATTACTGGGGGTTGCCTAAAGAGAGTAAAAATAATTATTAAGTAACTTTCCAGTTTGTTCAAACTCTGCAGAATCAAGTTGAGATTTTGTTTCTTCCAAGAATGGATCTGGAGATGTGAGTTTTAAGGAAAGGGCATCAAATCGTAAACAAGTCAAGGAACACAGGGAAGGGGGTTGATGTTCTGAAGAAGAGTGTTAGAAACCAGGTGGGTATGTAGAATTGAAAAAGTCAGTGGATACTAGGACTTAAGAGCTGATCAAGTTGAGCAAGTAGTAATAGTACTCCTTAGTAATAGTAATAGTAATAATAGTAATAGTAATTCCCTCCTAAAAAAGGACTCAGTGAAATTGCTATAAAAACACAAATTTCTATAAACATAAAAGATAGGGATATTTAAAATATCAAGGCCCTCTTCAGAAATAAAGTCATGGATAAAAATCAACTGATCTTTGACAGTCTACCAAGGACACGCAATGGGGCAAGGATAGTTTCTTCATTAAATAGTATTGGGAAAACTGGATATCCACGTGCAGAATAATGAAATTGGGCCCTTATCTACACCATATAGAAAAATCTACTCAAAATGGATTAAAGACTTCATTTTTAAAAGATTTTATTTATTTGAGAGAGAGAGAGTGAGCTAGAGGGAACATGAGCCAGGGGAGAGGCAGAAAGGTAGACTTCCCACGGATCAGGGAGCCTGATGTGGGACTTGATCCTAGGATTCCAGGATTATGACCTGAGCCCAAGGCAGATGCTTAACTGACTGAGCCACTCAGGCACCCTGAAATACATATACCTGATAAGGAGTTAATATCTAAAATTTATAGGGAACTCATACAATACAATAGCAAAAGAAAAAACCCTAATAAAAAACCCCTAAAGATGGCCAAAAGTCTTAAATACACATTTCAGTAAATAAATAAATAATAAATAAATAAAATATATACAGTGAAATATTATTCAGCCTTAAAAAAAGAAATCCTGCCATTTGCAGTAGCCTGGATGAACCTGGAGAATGTTATGCTGAGTGAAATAAGCCAGACACAGAAAGACAAATACTGCATGATCTTACTTATATGTGGAATGTAAAATAGTCAAACTCATAGAAGCAGATAGTAGAATGGTGGTTTCCAGGGATGGGGAGAAAAGGATATGGGGAGGTGTAGATCAAACATTATAAAGTATCAGTTATGCAAGATGAATAAGTTCTGGATATCTATTGGGCAGCATGGTAACTATAGTTAACAATAGTGTATTATATACTTGAGATTTTTCTAAGAGGGTAGATCTTTAGTGTTTTCACCACAAAGAAAAAAAGAAAGAAAAGAAAATGGTAACTATGTGAGGGGATGGATATGTTAATTAGCTTGATTGTGGCAGTCATTTCACAGTGTATACATATATCAAATGGTCATGTTGTACATCTTAAATATCTATGATTTCTTTTTCTGAGCTATACCTCAGTAAAGCTGAAAAAACTATTATGGCCTTTTGTAGCTTATAATCATGATTGTAAGCAGAGCATATTCCAAGAGTAGTGTCAATGTGGAAGATCATGTCTTTAGTATTGTTTCTAGGTAGGGGTGGGAGTCCTTGTGGAAAGCTGGAAAACTATGAAGGAGAAAGGAGTATATAACCAACAATCAGAGCAAAGGTTATGGGTTAGAGGTATAAGCTGGGTAAAAGAATGCCATAATTTGAGGAGGTCTTGGAAAGGGTGGAGGAATTATCAGAAGAGGAACAGCTTGGATAAAGGGGTGAGTAGGAAAATACAAGTGGAGAATCATCATGGAAGGCTGTGGAGAATTAAGTGGATGCCAAGGATGATGTTGGTGGTAACAGAGAAGAAAGATGCAACAAAGGAAAATGAGAATGGTAAAGATAGGAAACAGATACTGAGAGGTCTTATTCTAACATTTTCGGTAGAATCTGACCATGTTGAGATGTCATCTGCTTGATCTGCAGTTCTTAGGAAAGCTGTTTACTTCATGAAGCCTTCTGTTTCTTGGGCTCTTGGGAGGGCTTCAGTTTAAGATCTCCAGGTAGAGTAATTTCCATTCTATTTACATCTTGTGTCTTCTTAATTGTGAGATGTGGAAGCAGCATTTAATCCCCTGAAGTTTGTTTGGAGTGATAGTGGTAAGAAAGATGGTATAGGTGCCCCACCAGAGTATTTCAAGGTTAGTTTTTTGGTGATGTCATTTCCAGAAGAAAAAGTGTCTAGTTTCTAGATTGTGAAGTAGTTTTGGTGACCGGAGGAAAATCAACCCTAACTTACTTACTTACCAATTAATTAATTTTTTATTATGTTCAGTTAGCCAGTATTTAGTACATCATTTTTGATGTAATGTCCAATGATTCATTAGTTGTGTATAACATCCAGTGTTCATCACAACATGTGCCCTCCTTAATGCCAATCCCTGCAACCCTAACTTATTAATAATAAATGTAGGTATAGTTCATAAGTCCTTCACAATTTTTAAGAATATTTGAGTTAATTAGATTGAGTTCTTCTATCGCCCATGTGGAGTATGGATTTCTTACAGGCCCACTAGCAATTATTACCTAGGAGAATAAAGGTGAGGTTCAGTAAAAGAGGACCTGAGACCAATCAGGGCCAAAGTCAAGATGTTGAACCTTGAAAGACTGAGTTCTTCTGAGAGTTTTGAAAATTTTAGTTTTAATTGTCTGGGCATTTCAGATAACTAGGTGAGGACAGTGTAGTTTGTAGGACAAAGGAATAACTCAGATGTCTACGATAACTTTATCAATGAAATAAGTTCCCTATTCACTGAAGAGGGCAGGTGGAATGCCCTAGGTGGGGAAAATTCCTGCTACAGAAGTGTGACAATAGTAATAATGGCTCTTTTACATGGGGAAGCTTCTAGCTACTGAGTGGACATGCAAATAATGGTAAGGGTAGCCATGAGATTTAGGGAGTTAAAGAAAATCTAATTTTCAATGGAGAAACGGTACCCCTGAAGGTGGCTCTCTTCCTTAATCTACATTTACAGTTTTGCCAAGATTATAGTTTTTGGCAGATGGGGCAAGAGAGTACCACTTGTTCCAGGTAAGGAGTAAAGTTTACCCACCAATATGTGTGGAAGGGTTGATTTTTTTCCCCCATGATCGGTAATCTTGTGAAGGTCATTGGGCAAATTTTGAGTAAGGGAACTGAGTAGAAATGAAGTGGTCTTCTGGGTGTCTCGGAATCTCATCTGAGTGGATACAGTATCCATCTTTTTTCTAATTGGTCTTTTAATCTTCAGGAGCCTTAAAACGGAGATTTTGATTTCCTTGGTTAGAGGATCAGGTGGTAGTGGAATAAATAATATCTTGTCTGATTACAATGGGATTAAGACAGATTTATAAACTGCTAACTCACATATTGTAAGCTAAGGAGTTTCCCCTTGCCTCAAGTGTTTTATTGCCAATATGGGCACTGATTTTGAGTATAATCACCTCTTATGGTAATAAGAAGGCTTTAGAAGCTCAACCAACTATTTCCCATTTTTGATTGGTTTTTCGGCTGCATTCATAAATCCCTTGGCTTTCCATAAGATACCAAAGCTATGTAATACTCCAAGCATATCCACTGTATGTGTAGACATTAACTCTCCTATCTTCAGCTAAAGCGCAGGGTCTAGCAAGAGTCATGAATTTTGCTATCTTAGTTGACTTTGGATAGGGTAGAGGCTCATATTCTATAGGTTTTTAGAAATTTGTGATGGCATGTTTTACCTGGAAACACTGTTTTGAAGTGTGGAGGTATGAGCCACCAGCAAAGAGAATGAGATCTGGATCTACAAGAGAAATTTAAGCAAGACCCTGGTGGGGCTGGGTTGAAGTTTTGGTGGCTGCAATGCATTTCATGTGATCACCCTTCAGTCAGAAGGGAAAGGTTAGTGGGGTTAAGATTTTGAAAACACTATGTTTAGGAATGTGAGAAAGAGCAGAAAATAATGCTAGAAATAGAAGCGATAAGGATCTCACTAGAGAAGGGAAGAGTTTGAAAAATGTTGCATATTTTCAGTCAGAAAATTTTGGGCAACATGGGATATATAAATATTCAATGTATGACTAGCTCATAATGTGTGGTTTGAGCACAGATCTAGAATGAGGGTAAGTGTCCAATGTGCCTCTGGTTCCTAGTAGGTTTCTTTTTATTTTTTATTTATTTATTTTTATTTGTTTTTTTCCCCAGTGTGTTTCTGAGATGTTTAAAGTATGTCCTCTCTCATAAATAGAGAAAAGGGCAAAGGAATTTGGGAGCTCCAAGTTGAAGGCAGAGGAAAGGGAAAAAATTTTTTTCTTTATTTAAAAACAGTTTTTAGAGTGTGTTGCTTTTATTCAGTGGTCACACCAGGTGATGTGATGGTAGGTACAGGTGTGTGGGGGAGTAAAGCTGCCTGAGGCTGCTAGGGAAACCACGCCCTCAACCGGGGCCGCCCGGGCTCGGAGGACGGCGGAGGGGCAGGGGGCACACGGCACGAGCATGGTCCACCAGTTCCGCGCGGAGTGTGTGTTCGTTCCATGGAGCAGCAGCCCAGGTCCGGCTCGCTGCAGGCGGAAGGCCGGCCCCTCCAGTCGGTGAAGGGGAGCGGGGAGCGCCTCCCTGCTCCTCACGGGGAGGAGAACAGCGCCCCTCCTCTGAGAAGATGGCTGGGCTCAGTCCCCACGCCGGCTTCCTTAGTTGACTTTGTCCTGGAAGATGTACAGGTTGGTGGTGGCCACGGTGATGATGTTCTCCGCCAGGTGCCAGGCCGTGTGCAGAACCTTCTTATTGAAGTCCAGACTGTCCACACTAATCTCATCCTTCTTTCTCTTAACCGCCTGTACACACTTTCCGAGGCTTTAAGCTGGCTCAAGGCTTGCTGTTCTCCCGGGAAGCTTCAAGTGTGATGTCCCTCAACATGTTCTAATCAAACATCCTGAAGAAGTTGTTGTAGGACCGCATCATGATCGCATTGTCTGAACCGTTCCAGCAGCACTCGAACTTGTCAAAGATGCAGTCATTTTCGTACAGAAAACAAAGCTTGCTTCACAGGTACTTGTGGACCTGGTGGGTCTCCACGGGCCGGGTCTCCATGTTGGGGTCCCACACCTTCACCGACAGGTAGTCCCGGGTCATCATGTACCGACCGTTGTGACTGAAGTTTACGTCGGAGATGGAGGAAGTTATTTCTGAGAAGGACCTGCTGCTGGGATCTTCAAGTTCTTCAGAAAACTTCGAGTGTCTGTCACACATGGTCGAGGAGCACATGTCGCACAGTCAGATGGTCCCTTTGCTGCTGCTGTACAAAAACACGTTGCACTGGTGTGGGTGGAACTCGGATCACTGCGTGATCACCTCCGTCAGCTCCTCCATGTTCACAGGCTTGATGTCCACGATGTTAAAACTTCTATCTGTGATTTCTAAATGCCATAGATTAATTTTCAGGTCATCTGCAGAAAGATATGTTTCATGATCACTATTTACTGAAATGGAATTTATATGGTATGTGCGAGCATTTGCAAAAATTTGTCGTGGACTTGCTTCTACCATGAGATCCATGGGCTTCAATATTGGAACCCGCAGTGCTGTAATTCGAAATAGGTCTTGAAGGCATCCCTCTTCATCTTTCAAGTTATAGCCTTCTGCTCTTTTGTCCCATTCGCTTATTTTCCATGATTTAATACTTTTATCATTTGTAGAGAGTAGAAAATGAGCAGCATTCTGTTGTGGTGACCACCTAATTTTATTAATTTTTTTCTCCATTTCTAGACTTTGCAAATAGTCAAACTCTGGTTCATGGCTTTAAAAGGTACTGTAAACATTATATTCTCCCCTAGAGTGAGGGCGACTTTTGTTCTCTTGTTCCCGCTGAAAAATAACAACTCTGCCGCCCTTGTCTCCCATTGCAAGAAGATCTCCAGAGTAATTAAATTCAGCAGTTGATATGATGTCAGCTTCCCCCACGTCCTCGTCAATGGCCCCCTTGAGCTGGGAGAAGCACCACTGCAAGTCCTTGCCGCCCCAGGGGCAGCTGCCGCCTCCAGCTCCTGACAGGGCCGGCTGGCCAGGGCGGGCACTGAGGCGGCGGTGCACGAAGGAGGCAGCTGCCGCCGCTGCCAGAAAAGAGAAATTTTTAAGGATTCAAATGCTCTTCACATGTTGAGACCCATTGTATGGATTCAGACACTGTTTCCATAATCATAAAGAAAATGTTACAGTAGAGAAATTAGGAATCAACATCTTACAAGAGCTAATCAATCCCAGAAAGGTTGGAATTTATCTGTTCATTTCAAATACAGGCTAATTCCGAATGAACTTGGTACACCCTGCGGACAAAGTTTTTCCCTTAAGGAAGATACCATATTCTAAATAATGAGCCTGAGGACTGCAGTATTGTATTTTGTTTCTCAAAACTTTATACTCCTTTCAAGCCAGAGCTTCTAATAGGTATTTGCATATCTGTCAGTGAATTATCAATCTACTGGAGAAAAGAATGTGGTGATCTACATATTGAAGGAGTGTTGAATTACGTGAGAAAATAAAATCCTTTAAATTTGCATTTAATACCTGAGGAAAAATAGGTAAGGGCTTCCATAAACCCCTGAGACATAAGAGTCTAAACACATTGTTGATTTTCCAAAGTGAAGGCAAATAGGTCTTGGGAATCATAGTGGAGGAATATATTGAAGAAGCTAGAATGTAAATCCCTAAGAGTGAAGTAATGGTAACAGGGAATATAGAAGTGAGAAGCCTATTAAATTTGGGACTAAGGGGAATCTAAGTCTTAGTATTTTATTTTTTGCCCCCAGATTTGGAACTAGTGGATATCCTTTTTTGTCAGGCTTTTTCACAGGAACAATTGGGGTGTTACAGAAGCTGGAGTAGGGACCAGGAATTCTTTGTTAAAAAGTCCTTAAATAATAGATCTAAAACCTTCAATTGCTTTAAGTTTTAAAGGATACTGGAGTAGCTTAAGGACGGACATAGTGATATCTATTTCCACTTTCAAGGACTCTACTTTTCAAAATATATTCTGTGTCTGTTGATCCTATATCCCAAAGAGACTCAAGAATATGAGCAAACATATTCTGAATGCAGGGACTGTCAAAGGATTGAGGAAATACAATGAGAGCAAGGAGGTTGGGTGACAAAACTGTTAGTGAAAAGGTGAGTAGGGGAAGATTTCAGGCCTTCAAGAGTTAGTCCTTTAGGGGTACCTGGGTGGCTCAGTCGGTTAAGTGTCCTCCTTTGGCTTGGGTCATGTTTCTGGGATCTTGGGATCAAGCTCTGCATCAGACTCCCTGCTCAGTGGGGAGCCTGCTTCTCCCTCTACTTCTCCCCATTGCGTACTGTCTCTCCTGCTCTCTCTCCTGCTCGTTCTCTCTCAAGTGAATAAAATCCTTAAAAAAATAATTAGTCCTTTAGGAGAACATACACATTAACATTCCAATTAGGAAGTAAATATCTGCATAACAGATTAACAGTTTGTGAAATCATCTGTGTTGGGTATCATGATCATGGAATCCAAGAAATAGAGAAACTAGTTTAGAAAGGGACAAATCTTGTGTTATCTAACACCACCACCAGGATGGTTTGTGTGTACTCTGAGCCCTCATGGTAGGGAATTGTGAAGTATTAAAGGTGGAATAAGTGGCTCCAGTGTCTGCAAGGAAGTTGGTTTGGGAGCCCACTGGCTGGATATTACTTTATCCAGTGTGTTTAAGAGTATTTGGGGGCAGACAGAGGGGGAGTCATTGAGACTTGGATTTATTTTTCTTTTTTGGTTGATCTTTAGTCCAATATCCCTTTTTCTTATGGTATCTACAGGTGTTCTGTTCTATGGGAGATTGAAGGAAGGCTGAGGATGGATTGAAGTCCTTCATATGATTACCCTCAGTTGGCTTCAGTTGGACAGCTGTGAGTAAATACTTTTAGATTAAGTTTTATTAACCTGTACATCTTCATGGTATTTTGTTAAAGCATGGATCTCAGAGAGGGAGGCATTTTGCCAATTAATGCAATATTTTGAATATGTTCTCTCAGTTCAGCATAGAACCCATTAACAAAACTGGTGACTAAAGTGAATGTCATGTGATAATTTAATATTATATCTGAATGAACCTTCCAAATGTTTTCTAAGCAGTGCCTATAGTTAGAAACTGATCCATCTCCTTGCTGTCAGCACTCCCGAATCTTCTACTATTTGCTTTTAGATGGGAATGGAATCTAACATTTTTCCTTTGATTTCCTTATCTCTGTTGTAGGTTATGGGTATATTTTAGTTTGATTATAAGTCATCATTAATTTTGATACATTTCGCCTTAAAGCCATAGGACCACAAGACCATACATAGGGCCATCTTCAGGTCCTTGAAGAAGTTGGACTAATTGGCACAGATTGGGAAGCTCAGGAAAATATACACCTAGCAGTAACTTAAATTTTACAGAATATTCATCCCTGGGGCATCTGGGTGTCTTAGTCATTAAGTGTCTGCCTTTGGCTCAGGTCATGATCCCAGGGTTCTGGGATTGAGTCAGTCCCACATTGGGCTCCCTGCTCATTGTGGAGTGTGCTTCTCCCTCTCCCTCTGCCCCTTGCCCCTGCTTGTGCTCTCTCTCTCTCTGAAATGAATAAAATCTTTAAAAAAAAGACAGATCTCATCAGATTATCATATTTTACTGCCACCAAACTTTACTAATCTGAGATTTAAAAGTTATACTGAGCTGATGAATCATTGAACATTATATCAAAAACCAGTGATGTACTATACTTTGACTAATTGAATTTAAATTAAATAAAAGATAAAAAAATAAAAAATAAAAGTAATATGTCCTTAATTATGATGATACCAAATGTGTATAGAATTAGCAAGTAACTGTATGAGAAGTTTAGCTTGTATAAAATTTTGTTTTCATCCATTATATTGATAACATCAATTTATTAGAATTGAACAAGAGTAAAATACACTTGTTGCTTGTTTACTTCTTTGGCTTTTTTAAAAAAAATCATATTTATTTATAGAGAAGCTGCTTGTTGTATAAGATTTTTAAGTGTTCCTCACTGAAATGAACTTGGCCTAGGGAAAAATATGTTTGTGTCAGAAAATATTTAATTACGAACCAAAATGTAGGCTCTGTGACCTCCACTGTGCTTTTCTTCTAATCTCATAAACTGATTTTTGTACTTTGATGGCAAGTTTCAATGGAATACTAGTATAATTGCTTGTAAACTTTGGAGAATCAGAATGCAACATCACCCTGTTCAATCAGTCTGACCCAAAACCCAGCTCCCTATTAGATTGTCTATATGTAGGCCACATGACAAGCCAATATTGCCAGAGCTGCCATCTTTTAGGAAGTTATAAATTGAAATTTTTTCCGCTTGACAATATTAAGATACCATATTATTTTTCACCCCAAGTTAGTTTGTAAGCCCTGAAAAAATTCAAATTTATAAATTTTTGTCATCTTTCAGAAAAGAACTACCATTTAGAAAAGTGACTATATTTAAGCAATGGAAAAAATATTCTTTTTTTTTAAGATTTATTTATTTTAGAGAGACAGAGAGTGGAGGGAGGGAGAGAGAAACTTAAGCAGGCTCCTCACTGAGCATGGAGTCTAACATCGGGTTCAATTTCATGACCCCGAGGTTACAACCTGAGGGGAAACCAAGAGTCGGACGCTTAACCAACTCTGCTACCAGGTGCCCCTGGAAAAGACATTCTTAAGTGAGAATTTTGGTTCATATTATTAAAATACAAAATTATCCTGCTCATTGTGTTGCTGATCTTCATCATAAATGTTTTTATCTCAAGCGTTTAATACTCTGCCTCTTAGAAGTAAAGAACGTGACATGTGCTAATATCAGAGAGTGAGAGGGAGGATTTCTCTGAAAGACCATCTGTGTGCTAGGAGGAATCAAACCATTTTGTTGTTTCTCATCATTCTTAATGTATTAAAATTCAGGATGTTATATATATGTATATGTGAGTATGTATGTTTTAAGTTATACTGAGTCCATGATCTACAGTGCAAAAAAGCCCAGCCTATTAGCCTTATGTTTATCCATGCTCTGTTAAGTATGCTTCTCACCCTGCTGGCCACTTTATAAACATGCTCTATTTGTCAAAATATAGTCATGGGACTAATATTAATCAAATGTGCTAAAAAAATTGCTGAAATGGACATTTTATTCAAACCATCTGCAACACCATCTTGAAATATAAAAAAAAATTATGTATTAGAAGGTCATAGGGGATGGGATCGGGAAGGATACAGACCATAAGAGACTCTTAATCTCACGAAACAAACTGAGGGTTACTGGGGGGTGGGAGGCTAGGGATAGGGTGGCTGGGTTATGGAGATTGGGGAGGGTTTGTGCTACAGTGAGTGCTGTGAAAGGTGTAAGCATGATGATTCACAGACCTGTACCCCTGGGGCAAATAATAATTAAAAAAAAAAAAGAAAGTTATAGGGGTGCCTGAGTGGCTCAGTCAGTTAAGTGTCCAACTCTTGATTTCAGCTCAGGTCATAATCTCATGGTTGTGAGATTAAGCCCTGTATCAGGCTTCATGCTGAGTATGGAGGCTGCTTAAGAATCCCTCTCTCCCTTTCCCTCAGCCCCTCACCTCCCACTCATGCTCTTGAGCTCTCACACTCTCTCTTAAAAAGAAAAAAAAAAGGAGAGCCAGGTAGTGCAGTCAGTTGGGCATCCAACTTTTGGTTTTGACTCAGGTCATGATCTCCGGGTCATGGGATTGAGTCCTACAGAGTGTTGGACTCTGTGATGGGCATGGATTCTGCCTAAGTTTCTCTCTCTCTTTGCCCCTCCCCCCACTCACTCTTTCTCTCTCTTTCTCTTAAAAATAAATGAATAGATATTTCTTAAAGAGAAAGAAAGTCAGAAAGGATTGCTTCAAATTTATTAATTGATTCATTTTCCTCAAGTACACTATGTCCATTCTCTGAATAGAAAGAGAAAAAAATTCTCCTTGACACTGTCTGCCATCTGTTTCCCTAGAGTTAGCTTTGTAAAAAACTTCTGGTTGTGACCCTTTACTGCATGCATTTACAAAACTAGTATTTTTTGAACATAGTGTGTGCCAGGCTCTGCATTATATACTGGGGATACAGCAGTAACCAAGGCAGATATGGTCAGGGAATTAAATGTTATTGTAATCTAGCAAATCTGCAAGATAGTTTATAACATGCAAACACACACGCGTGTGTGCGTGTGCGCACGTACGCACACACACACACACACACACACACACACACACACAAATGTAGTTGGCACAAAACCACAAAACAGCGAGGTGTTACTTCAACTGGTAAGTCGAAGTTCAGTCCCACAGGAAATAATTTCCCGGCTGTTTGAAATGAGACAAGAAATAACTCTAGAAGTAAAGAAATTTGATGGGGTGATCTAGAGAAGCTCTCGGCCTGAAATAATACAACTTGCACAAGCCAGGGAAGCACATAAATAGGAAGATGCTGTTGGTGTGCTCAACTAGACTGATGAAATAGAAACTGGGGTAGAAAAGAGATCATCTTAATCACTCAATACTAAAGATTTTGCCAATGCCATTAGTAAAAAGTTTTAATTAACAACAAAAGCACTGAAATACAGATGGCAATTAAAATCACTCCTGTTACTTCATATTTATATATAATTGGTTCAAGTCTAATATCTCTAATTCTATGGGAAATTCACTTGCCTCCCCCAGACTTATGTAAATATTCTAGAATTTTTTATTTTCATGGTAAATTCTTGTTCCTAGTACTTTCCTCTAGCAAACTCCAGATCTTACATTTTACCGCTCTTGTCTTCTTTTTGTTACCTAATGGTGCAGATGTGCACCTCAACCTGTGTCCCTTGATTACTGAAAAAAAATCACTTGCTTACATCATCTGTGTATATAGCATATTTTATAAAAAGTTTGGAGTTATGAAGATTTATATCAGTAATATATTTAGATATTAATTACGGTTTGCAAAAGTTGTTTTTAGTACTTGACAAGTATTTTTCTACCGGCCACCTTTTTCAGGATATAGGTTCCAAAAAATTGCTGAATGTCTTCAAAGGAAAGCTAGAAATTGTACAAGCACACACATATATCAATACAAATGATTCTTCTCCACGGACATATAAATAAATTTTGTCCAGTAGAAATGTTATTGATTTCTCCTATTATAAATCACTTTTACATTTCATTGTAAATGTTTTTAAGCATTACTTACTGCTTATATATGTGTGGTTCCTTGAAATTTCTTTTAAACTAGTTGTAACATCTTACTGATTTCCTTATTAATTGAGTTAAAGAATATCTTTGTCATGTGTCATGTTCATTTTATATTTGTGTGAAAGTCATGATTATAAACTTTTTGAAACTTAACTTTTAACAGGCCCCAGAACAATTTGCTAAATTCTTTCTTTCTCTTCAAGATAACTCATTTTTCCTTACTCCTCCATTTTCAGGAACCCTTTGCGCTTACTATCAGAGGCTCAATTATTCTTAGTACACTTTCTCTAAGGACTCATTGTGCATTCTTTGACAAAGGGCCATAATAACTGGGCTTCAACTTTTAGCATCAGAAAACAATTTGAAGCAATTGTAAAATTCCATATATATTTCTCTCTCCCTCAATGGTCTTTGTAATTTGAAAAAAGCAGTATAGATTTTTGCTTCCTATGTATATGGATTATGCCATGACTGTTAGAAATCAGAATTAGCAACCATGCAGTATGATTTTTTTTTACCCTGATGTATACCTGTAGTGCATATTGAAGTTGAGGTTGTTAGATATTTACATGATTCATTCCATAAAGTGAAATAAGTACTTCTTAGTGAATTGCTTTTTAAAAATAACTTTCATGATTTCTAGAATTGAAAGAATCTCTGTCATTCTTAAGCAGATGTCCTTTAGCCAGGGGGGCCCACAAGTACAGAACAACAATCAAAATAAAATAACACATCCGTCCTCACTTTTTTTTCTTTTCTTTTATGGAAGCCCTTTCTAGGATGACTCATGACCAATCTGATTTCAGGCATTAAGAAATCTGACTATGAAATTGAGGTCTGCATCATTCTGCAAAGTCATAAAAAGTTATGGATTAATCATAACTTTACAGTTGGGAACATTATTCATCTATGGTTAGAAGCTCATAGTTCAAAGTTAGAGTGTGCATACTCGTAGGAAGGAACAACTAACAGGATGGCTGAAATTCTGTATGAATTGAAAATTCCTTGTTTTGTGCAGTTGTAATCATCAGTGTACCTGAACCCACATCAGTCTTAGCTTTGGCCATAAACACAGGAGCTATATAACAGTAATAGAAAAATACAATGGAAAAAAAATACAATGGAAAAATGGAAAAAACTAACACATATTTAACCTTTGCAGATATTTCCTTCTTCTAAGTAATTTACTATTAAATAAAACTTAAAAGAAAATAAAGATGTGAACATGAAGATAATGTTAACTATAATAGTCACTTAAGACAAAGAGGTATGTGTCTTCTTGGCTTTACAAAATATAGTAAAAGGGAAAATATAAATTATGTTGACTCAAAAGAAACTGCAAAAAATTTTTTTATCCACTCCTCAAACAACATGGAGAGATGCCTTAAATCTTGGATTAACATAAGAAGTGCTCTTTAAAATGTAGAGCTATTGCTTAGAAAATGTAAGAAAAAAATCAATTATTCAAGTTATAAAACCTATGATTATATTTATCTTTTTAGCTTTCACAAAGAAAATTGTCCCAGTGTTAATGAAAATGAGAAATTGGGATTGAAATGTTATATTATTACAATAAAAAATGAACTGCATATAAAGTATACTGATTCAAGATTCTATTAATGCAAAAATATGTAATTGGGTCATTATTTATAAAATACGATACCAAATGAAACATTTAGCTTAAAATACTCACTGTATCCTCACAGCATACAGTGAACTGGTAATTAACTGTCCATTTCTTTCATCAGTATAAATAGAAAAAACAAATAATATGGAATCCAAGGAGAAAAAGTGAACAGCACATGACTGGGTCAGTATATGTACAGACTCAATAATTCCATCTTTAAAATCTGCACTGTTGGTCACAGCTGGACTAATCATGCAATAAACTGCACAGATCATAAGACAGCCAAAATAATCATATGGGTCAGGAGGGTGGCCCATTCAGTTTGCATATGTGAATATGATCTGAATGAAAAGAAGTTCACCACAATGAAAGAAATTACCCAGTAATGTAGACCAAAGCAGATAATCAGCATGGATATTTCAGGCCTGAATACAGATGCAGAATATAGATTATGACTTTTCACAAAAGTTTCAACTAACCCTGTTTTGTCAATGTATATTGATCTTCCAAAAAGATTTTATTTCACAGGGACACCTTGGAAGTTTCCAGAAAAACTCACTGTCAAAAAGCACATCTCTTAGATCAGCATTGATCATTTTCTTTTTCTTTTAAATCATTAGAATGAAAAGTATTGTTTTCCTTTCTTCAGTGCTACACACACACACACACACGTATCCATAATATTCCTACTCTTTGGTACCCTCTTAGAGAAGAAAGCAAGGTCCTGAGCTAGAAACAATCCTAATGTTATTATTAAAATATACAAAATATTCATGTAGATTATGAAATTTAAAATTTTAGAATTAATTTTAAAAAGACCTTTTCTGAATGTTGGAACACTGAAAAAATAAAATTAGATTTAAAAAAAGACCATTTCTACTGGGCAGTTGTATTTACCAAAATGATTTTTTTTCTTGTTGGATCTATGTGAAAATCAGTATATATTTTTTAATGAAGTAAAATTTGTGTACAATGAAGTAAACAGATCTTGATGAGTTTTGACAATAGCTTACAATACATGGGTGTAATGTATACAGCTATCAAGATATTGACAATGTTGTTTTTACCCAGGCCCTGTGATCCTATAAACAGATACAATTAAAGAAATCTCCCTAGGAAACTGACAGTAATACAATAATGGTAGGGGACTTTAATACCCTAGTTACATCAATGGATAGATCATCTAGATGGGTAATCAACAAGGACACAGGGGATTTGAATGACACATTAGACCAGATGGACCTATCAGATATATATGTATATATATATATAGAACATTCCATCCCAAAACAGCTGAGTATGCATTCTTTTCAAGTGCACATGGAATTTTCTCCAGGACAGATCACATGTTAGGCCATGGAACAAGTCTCAAAAAATTCAAAAGGACTGAAATCAATTCATGCATCTTTTCTAACCATAATGGTATGAAACTGGAAATCAATTACAAGAAAAAAAATTGGAAAAAAATACAAACACATGGAGGTTAATATGTGCTACTTAGCAACCAGTGGGTCAACGAAGAACTCAAAGATGCAATAAAAAATAGAAATGAAAGTGAAAACACAACAGTCTGAAATCTTTGTGACCCAGCAAAAGCAGTTCTAGGAAGGAAGTTTATAGCAATGACAGGATTAACTTAAGGAAACAAGAAAAGTCTCAAATAAACAACCAAACCTTGCACCTACAGGAGCTAGATAAACAAAGCTCAAAGCCAATAAAAGGAAGGAAATAATAAAGCTTAGAGCACAAATAAATGAAATAAAGTTTAAAAAACAGTAGCAGAAATCATTGAAACCAACTTGTAAGCCTTTAGCCAGACTCATCAAGGGAAAAAAAAAGACTCAAATAAATAAAATCATAGATGAAGGAGGTGAAATAAAAATTCACACCACAGAAATACAAAAATAAGAGAATATTATGAAAATTATATGCCAACAAATTTGATAACCTAGGAGAAATGAATAAATTCCTAGAAATATACAAATTTCCAAAAGTAAATCAGGAAAAAGTAGAAAATTTCAACAGACTAATTACTAACAATGAAATTGAATCAGTAATTTAAACATTTCCAACAACCAAGAGTCCAGGATGATATAACTTCACAGCGAATGCTACAAAACATTTAAAGAAGAGTTAATATCTATTCTTCTCAAACTATTCCAAAAAAATAGAAGAGAAAGGAAAGCCTCCAAATTTATTAACAAGGCCAGCATTGCTCTGATACCAAAACCAAATAAAGTCACTATAAAAAAGAAAACCATAGTCCAATATCTCTGATGAACATAGATGGAAAAATCTTCAACAAAATATTAGCAAACCAAATTTAACAATACATTAAAAAGTCATTCACCATGATCAAATGAGATTTATTCCCGGGATGAAAAGGTAGTACAATATTTGCAAGTCAATGTGACATATCACATGAACAAGATGAAGGATAAAAATCATGTTATCATCCTAATAGATGCAGAAAAACACTTAACAAAATGCATCTGTTAATGATAAAAACTTAACAAAATGGGTTTAGAGGGAACATATCTCAACATAATAAAGGCCATATATGAAAAACCCACAGCTAACATCATACTCAATGATGAAAATTTGAAATATTTTCTTTTAAGATCAGGATGTCCACTTGTACCACTTTTACTCAACATAGTACTGGAAGTCCCAGCCTGAGCAATCAGACAACAAAAAAGAAATAAAAGGCATCTAAATTAGTAAGGAAGAAGTAAAACCCACTATTTGCCAGATGACATTATACCATGTATAGAAAACCCTAAACACTCCACCAAAAAACTAAAACTGATAAATGAATTTAGTAGAGTCACAGGATACAAAATTAATATATAGAAATCTGTTGTGTTTCTATGCACTAATAAACAAGTAGCAAAAAGAGAAATTGAGAAAACAATTCCATTTACAACTGCACCAAAAAGAATAAAATACCTAGGAATAGATTTAACAGGTTAAAGAATTATACTCTGAAAACTATAAGACCCTGATGAAAGAAACTAAAGATGATACACAAATGGAAAGATATTTCATGCTAATGGACTGAAATATTAATATCCTTAAAGTGCCCATAATACCTGAAGCAATCTGTAGATTCAGTGTAATCCCTGTCAAAATACCAATAGCATTTTTCACATAACTAGAACGAATAATACTAAAATTTGTGTGGAACCACAAAAAAATCCTTGAATAGTCAAAGTAATCTTAAGAAAGAACAAAGCTGTAGGTATCACAATCACAGATTACAAAGCTGTGTCATTAAAACAGTATGGTACTGGCACAAAAAATAGACACATTTATCAATGGAACAGGATAGACACCCCAGATATAAACCCATGCCTATATGGTCAATTAATATATAACAAATTAATGTATGACAAAATGTATAATGTATAGCAAGAATGTACAATGGGGAAAAATAGTCTTTTCAATAAATGGTGTTGGGAAAACTGGACAGCTATATGCAAAAGAATGAAACTGGAACACTTTCTTACACCATACACAAAAATAAACTCAAAATGAGTTAAAGACCCAAATGTGAGACCTGAAACTCCTTAAAGAAAACATAGGCAGTAATCTCTTGGACGTTGCCCTTAGCAACATATTTATGGATATGTCTTCTCAGGCAAAACAACAGCAAAAATAAACTATTGAGATTACACCAAAGTAAAAAAAATTACACAGCAAAGGAAATCATCAGTAAAACAAAAAGGCAACCTAGTAAATGGATGAAGATATTTCCAATGGTATATAAGGAATGCAATATCAAAAAAACCCCACAAACAATCCAGTTAAAAAATGGGCAGAGAACCTGAAGAAATATTTTCCAAAGAAGTCATACAGATGGTCAACAGACACATGAAAAGGTGCTCATCACTCATCATCAGGGAAATGCAAATTGAAACCATAATGAGATATTACCTCAAACCAGTTAGAATGGCTTGTAACAAAAAGACAAAAAATAACAAGTGTTGATGAGGATATGGAGAAAAGGGAATCCTTGTGCACTGTTGGTAGGAATGTAAATTGGTGCAACCACTGTGAAAAACAGTATGGAGATTCCTCAAAAAATTAAAAATAAAATACCATATGATCAAGTAATCTACTACTGGTTATTTATCCAAGGAAAATGAAAGCACTAATTTGAAAAGATATATGTACCCCTATGTTCGTTGCAGATGATTTACAATAGCCAAGATAAAAGAGGGACTCAAATGTGTACTGACAGATGAATAGATAAAGGAGTGGTATTTATGTACAATGGAAAAATACCCCTCCATAAAAAAGAATGAGATCTTGCCATTTGCGACAACATGGTTGGACCTAGAGAGTATTATGCTGAGTGAGTCAGAGAAAAACAAATTCCATATGGTTTCACTTATATGTGGAATCTAAAAAACAAAACAAAAATAAAAAACAGACTCTTAAATACAGAAAACAAACTGGTGATTTCTAGAAGGGAGGTGGGTGGGCACATGGGCAAAATAGATAAAAGGAATTAAGAGGTACAAACTTCCAGTTATAAAATAAGTCATGGAGATAAAAGGTAGAGCATAGGGAATATAGTCAAACATTGTAATAACATATGGTGACAGATGGTGACTGCATCTATTGTGGTGAGGAGTGAGTAATGGATAAAATTGTTAAATCACTATATTGTACACCTAAAACCAATATAACATTATAGGTCAATTATACTTCAATAGTAAGAAAGAAAGAAATCTTCCCACCCATATGTGTTATAGGAAACAGCTTACCACAAAGAAACAACCTTCTCTATATGACCTAAGACTCATAAATGTCCCCTTGTCCCTATATGACAAGGAAAAACACAGACCCTCCAAATGTCCATTCTTTGCCTTGTAAATGATTAGCTAAACTGTTTTGTCCCCACTGATCAATCAGAACCAAATATTTGTTACATAAATTTTGGTAAAGTTTCTCTCCTTCCTTAGGTTCCTAAACTCTGACCCACTCTTACCGTGAACCAGCATGTTGCTCCTCCTTAATGGCCCCGTCTGAAAATAGACTGACTTCAGGGTAAAACCTTCTCTGATCTATTTTTCAATCACACTTCTCTCTCCTCCCACTTTCTTCCACCTGGTTCTTTCTACCCCTAAGCCTTGTTCACTCCTCCCTAAAAAGAAAAGCCCTTTCTGCCTAACCTTTGAGATGATTGCAGATTTTATGGTCTGAAAATTCTCCCTGTTGGAATAGTCCTCCTCCCCTCATTGCAGTTAAGTCTTTGAAGAACTCTCCTTACCAAAATCAGGATTTATTTTCACTTGACAGTTATTGGTGCCCTGACTCCAATGGAGAATGGGCCTCACTTACAGACTCCCACCATCTCTGTGGCAATAATGGCACCTTGTAGGTCCTTCAAACTCGTCTTCTTTTCAGCAATTCAACTATCTTTTGATGAATTCCACTCTCAAACCAGTGTTCTGCATGTCTTATCTGTTGTAAGGAGTAACTTTGATTCCTTAAGGCAAAACAACAACAACAACAACAACAAAACCCACTTTCTTTGGCCCTTCTGTGTGAACTCTTCTGGTTTTTCCTTTGCTCTTAAATTTGGGGATATTTGAACAAATTTCCTTGGCAGGGATGGGAATCTTGGGGTGGGGATTTTCTCTGACCAGAAAATTGTGCTGGAAAATTAATTAAGCGGGACTGCTTACTGTTTCATGTAAGATCTTAGCTCTGATTTCATTTTCTAATCCTATGGGTACCTCTTAACTATCAATTGTCCTCCCTCTGCTCCTCTCACTAGCTATGCTTCAACGTTATGGCACTAATTCAGTTAAACATCTCTAAATGTAACATTATTTCACTAAGGTTAATTAGGAACTGCAGTGACTCTCTGGGATTCTTGTGATCTCCCTAAATGTGTTAATCTCTGGGAGACCCTTTAATCCTGGTAATCCAAAACTCCCTCTGAACAATTTGCATATTTCTTATGGTATTAGGAAGGTGAATAAGTATTTTCTTTCTTGGTCCAAGCTTAATCAAACTATTTAGTAATATCAGTCTATCTTATCTGAGTCCATTCAGTCTCTGAAGGATCATCTGCCAACCTCAACTGTTGCTCTATCATCCACTCCAAACACAAAAGAACTTACATGTTTCTCAATTCCCTCTCCTTCATCCTCAGCTCCTCCAAACCTGTTTCTGTCTCCTTGACTTCCAGGTTCCACTCTCTTTGTATTTACCCGCCTTTATTGAATTTAACACTACTTTTCCAACCCTCTCATTTTCTACAGTTTTTCAAGACCTTGATTCTGCTCTCCCAGTGCTGGGTTCCCATGACAAGAGGCAGCAGAACCTCAATTGCCAGCCCCCACAACATGTCTGTTATCAAGTCCATCAACCTTTCATTACTACTATTATTTTTTCTAACATATAACCATTTTTTTGTTGTCATGTGACTACCAAATTATCCATTACAGTCCCCTATACAGGTCTTTCCTTCTTTATGACACATTATTAAACAAATACCAGAATTGTATTGTTCTTTTGCCACTCCTTCATATGCTATCACTCCTTGTATTTTGTCAACTTACTTCTTAATCAATCTGATTAGCATATTTGTTACATATTATTTATGGATATTAAAGTATTAGTATGTTACCCCTCTCAGCTCACTGGCATGTATTATATAGAGACCTTCTGTGTGCAACACCAAAAAATGTTTTTAAAAATGTCTCTAAATTTAAGCATTATTGTATCCAGTAAGGGATATACTCAAGGGGAAAATGGGACCATTAGAACACATAGTATACACCATATAGTCAGTGTAAATGCAGAAGATTGTATCACCTATGTTCTATTTCTTAACAATCCCGTTCTGGCACTTTCCTTTCTGTATCATAAAAATTTGTACTTTCCTGATGGCTTTCTTTTTAAATCTACTTCTTAGCTTTAAAAAACAAAAAGTGTTATAGTTTTTCCATGAAAAAATCCACACCAAAAGGAAAAAATAGTCCGTTTCTACAGATACAAAAAAGACATTTTTTTTTCTTCATCTTAAAGCTTTTCTTGCCTAAAATTTTCCATACATCTGACAAAAATATTTAGGGCATCTTGAAACAAGATGATTGCTAAAGTCTTTAAATGTTAACCTTTAAAAAGTTTGTAATTCTAATTGGATATCTAACTTAGTAACTGCAGCTTCAATAATTCTGTTTAAATTGACATCTGATAGCTATAAACCTATGTGTTTTCTTTTTTAGGCCAGAAAAGCCTCATTCGTATTTCACTTTTCTCTTACATTCATGGGGAATCCAAGTTTCTGTCAATTTCTTATTTAAAAAGAGTGACTGAGGGATCCCTGGATGGCTCATTCAGTTAAGGGTCTGACTCTTAATTTTGGATCATGTTGTGATCTCACCATTGTGAGATTGAGCCCAACTGCACGCTCCACGTTCAGTGTGGAGTCTGCTTGAGATTCTCTCTCTCTCTCTTTCTCCCTCTGCCTGTCCTCCAGCTTGCGCACTCTCTCTCTCTCTCTCAAAATAAATAAATGAAATCTTAAAAAAAATAAAATAAGAAGAGTGAGTGAACTTTTTATCATTCAAATTCATAACAGTTATAGTGGGGACATTAGCACAACTCACTAATATTTCCAGTTGTTCTCTATTTGGGCATACTGAAGTTTTGCATGGTCCTATTCCCCTTTGAAATTGAAAGAGGCCACGTAACTTGCTTTGGCTAAAAAAGAGTGAGTGGAAGAAATATGTACCACTTTCCGATGAAAGTAATCAAGAACTTGAACTTGGTTGACTAACCTGCTTTTTACTCTTTGATGACATTCATGGAGGTGTCATAAAATTCATGCATTCTGGAAAGCTGAGCCAACACATGGAAGACAGCTGAACTGGAATGTCAGTGAGACACGCAACATACTTTGCACGAGATACTTTTATTAGATTAAGCCACTGAGATTTGGGGGCTGCCTGTTAATGCAGCAAAGCTCATTTTTTGCTGCCTTATGTCTTCTATACCTGTAAAATATCTATGGTGATTATTAGAATATGTTTGAATATAGATGAACTTTATCAAATATTAAATACTGTGTTCTGATTAGGTGAAATTTGGAAATCTCTTAGTATTGTGGGTTTTTAAATTAGCACAAGTATTTGAAATACAGAGAATAGTATATAAGCATGGCAGTGAGAAGACACATAATTTAGGAAGCCTGCCATATTATTTAAAGTGCACCCGTATGGGCACCTAGCTGGCTCAGTCAATAGAGCATGAGACTCTTGATACCAGGGTCATGAGTTCAAGCCCCACATTGGGCATGGAGCCTACTTAAAAATATAAAATAATATAAAGTGCATCTATACAGTCTTTATTATTCTGAAATATTTAGTTCATTGAATACAATAGCATTATAGTAGAGAAAACATCATGAATAGGTAAAATGTAGTTATTCATTTATTTTTTATTCATGTATTCACCAGGAAAGTTTTTCAGTATGTTCATTTATTTATTTATTTATTTATTTTAAAGATTTTATTTATTTATTTCACGGAGAGAGATCACAAGGAGGCAGAGAGGCAGGCAGAGAGAGAGGGGGGGAAGCAGGCTCCCCGCTGAGCAGGGAGCCCGATGCGGGCCTCGATCCCAGGACCCTGAGATCATGACCTGAGCCGAAAGCAGAGGCATTAACCCACTGAGCCACCCAGGTGCCCTGTTCTTTTATTTATAAATAGTTCCCTGGTAACTAAGAGACATTAAATAAAAATTAAACTGACTTTGCCAGGTGATAAAATTCTGATCTGTAATACACTTTGTGTATGAATAAAAAGTAGATCTTATTTTTCCATCAAAGAGGTATTTCTTTACATTTCTAAATCTAAGTGTCTCAATAGTCAGTCCTTGTTGAATTTTTATAAGTGTATAAAGCTAAATGCATAAATAGTGAAAGAACTATAATAGGGTTAAAAAAAAGAACTATAAGAGGGTATTGTAAATTATTTCCAATGATGACTAGAATTATTCTCTCCCATTATCCATGCCCCTTTGAAATGTGACTTCGTAGCTCATCCCATTGAGAGAAAAAGTCTGTTTCCCACCACATGGATCGAGGTTATTCTTGTGACTTCTTTCACAGATAGAATGCAGCAAGAGTGACCTGCTAGTTATGAACCCAGAACTCAAGAGGCATGGCATGCTTCCACTCAACTCTCTTGGAACTCTGTCATTATCAAGTAATGTCCTCCAAGCTAACCTGTTGAGTGATCAATGACAGGTAGCTCAGCCACCCTCATCCCTGCCACCACCTATTTGTCCTATCTGTGAATGAGTCAGGTGAATGAGACTATTCTGTAAGAACCAGCCTCTCACCAACATATTTGCTAAATAAAGACATATGAACAAGCCATCTGATATCAGTCATGGCTGGTCCAGATCAGCAGAACTGCCAACTCAATCATAGACTCATGAACAATGACAAATTATTGCTTTAAGCAACTATTGTTTTTTATTCTCAATGCATAATTATTGATACAGACCATTAACTTACATAGTTGTCCTGTTTTTATAAGAATTGGATCATTGAAATGACATGCAACAGTGTGTGAAAATTATGGATATAAAGATTAAAATATGTGTTCAGATTGTATATAAAATCAGTAGCATCATGACTTGGTGATTGATGGTCAGGAAAAACAAGATATTTTAAAATTAGTCTGGTATGCTATATAATTTTAACAGATGTTTAGAAAAAGGTAAAAATTTATCTTAATTCTTGGAAAAGTAAAAAAATTAGGGTATTATTAGGAAAACATATTTTATATACTCCTCAATTTTTTTCCAACAGAGTTTTCTTGTCCAAATATTTACTCAAAAAGAGCTAAAAACAATGGGAGTCTGGTAAAATGACATATTATTCTTTTTTTTCTTCTCATTTAATTTAATTATCCTTAGGAGATCAATAAAACATCCAAATGGTAGGAATGTACTTGTAGACAGGAGGGCATCAAGGAAATCTGGGAACAAGGACCCATGTAGAAGTTATAAAGAGAAGTACAAAGCTACAGACTTTGGTAATAGTGATTTACTAAATAATCTCCAGTTACCTGAAAGAAAATATAGCCAAAATAGAATATTAAATACATCTTTGGAAGGTAACATGGGAAACACCTCATGTTAATGGTCTCAATTTAATGATGCTTCCATATAGTCAAAGCTTACTTTTTAAATGAAAAAAACAGATTAATGTTGCCTAGGAAAAATTAAAAGTGTTATATACATGCCTGCCTTTTGTTGTTTATTTATTTAACATATTTAAACTGAAAATTTGATTCATTTTATTGTCAAATCCAATAATTTGAGGGTAATAATAACAGTAACATTTACATAGCTCTATTTCATCTAATTTAAGGTTCAAAACAATCCTTTGAAGTAGATACTTTGTTATCTGAGCAAACACTAAGGCACAGAGATGTTAAGTAACAGAGTTACTACAGAGTCAAATTAGGGAGCAAGATTCTAGATTCTGTGTGTCTAACACCAACACCATAAAGCAGAAACATGGAGCAGTGTGGAAAGGATGGTACTTTGTTCTCATTTAAGTTAAAGTGTTAAACGTTTCCATAATGGACTAGCTATATCTTTTATGGATGAAGAAGGATGGAGTGGCAATATTTGTATTTTATATTTATTATTCCTCTGTATAAAGTAATATAGTACTTATGTATATCTATTCAACTCATGTGACTATGTGGGTCATAGCAGTTTTCATTTGCTTTTTTTTTGTTTTGTTTTGTTTTTAACCCTTTCCCCCTCTGGTTTTCAAGTTTTCAGCAGAATCTGCTCTCTGCTGTCTGTAAACCAGATTTTAAAATCTTCTTCTATTTTACTCATCATAGTCTGCCCTTCATTATCATTTATGCATATAATTAATAAAAACTGAGACAACACAAACATTTTTAAATTATTTGTTGAAATGTTTATTATAATTAAGCATATTAATTGAGTTAAATAAAATAGCTAATACTATGTGCCTACTACACTGAGCTGAGAGAATTACATATATTTATATGTAAATACTTCACCATAGTTCACCAAGAGGATGCAGGGGAAGTTGGGGGTACATGGTAACTAGAATTAAAATGGTTGAGGAACTTAAAATTTGCAGAACATAATTTGAATTTGGCACTATAGAAAACTAATTTAGTGCTTTTCCTTAGGATTTGAAATTGGAAAAGCCTAGGTTTGAAGCCAGGTAGCTCAGTTCTTGATCAGTGCCTTATGTTGCCATTCAAGGATAACACAAGCTTCCTCTTGAAATATTGTATAAATATTTTGGATACTTAAAATGATTTTACTCTGCACTCATGTTTTGGGGCATTGCATGTCAGAGTTTGTAGATACAAAAATCTGATTTCTGAACCAATTAGTTGTCACTTTAATAACAAAGGGGCAACATAATGGATATGGAAACTATTTTGTTCAATTTTATATTACCTTAGTATAGAGGAAAAATGGTTTTAAAAATGCAAATATTTGGAATCTTTTTCAATTATTCATAATCACAAAGAAGGAAATAAATTTTTTTTTACTACCATGGCCCTAAAGAACATGCCTTACACAGGATATGTGTTCAGTGTTGTGTTCATAGAACACACAAATAGTTATACACATGTGCACACATATACACAAATAAGTATCTTTTTAAATATTTAAATCTATGATATAAACATGTTTTCTTTTTTGCAAATCGAAATACTCAAAATGGATGATTTACGAGTAAAGAGAAAATGTTATAGCATTGAAGGGATTAAAAATGCTTTGATTTCTGCGGAAAGAGCTATCACATACAGATTTACAGATAAGGTACATAATATAATTCAACAGACTGCCTCATGTTCATGGGAGAGAAAAAATGGAATGAATTTTTAAAGTTTGATTTAATCAAAGAGATTACAACTGGATGTGAAGGAGTGCCATGATTGAAAACAATCTTGTTTCTTAAAATGAGCAATCTCTAGTAAAAAGAATATGCCCAAATCAGATGAGTGGTAGATTTTGTATTCTAATAAGCAGTCTTTAGAATGGAATCAACTGGACTCAGCCAAATAATTATTGGAAATCTTTGTATGAGGTAATGGTCCAGGGCCAGATATAATTCTTTATCCTTTGTTTCATGTAAAATGGTAAAATTTTACTCTTCATGGATAGAAATACAAATGGAAACTTCCTGTAATATTAATAGTTTGAGTTGATTCATTCTCTAAGAAATGAGAATGTCCATGGATTCACTTATCTCTTTTATATCTGAAAGCACATATAATTTCAGTCCCTGAAAAAATCTGTGTGAATTTTGTCTGAATGAACATTTAGTAGTGACTTATTCACACATCCAGTTAATCCTTTTGGCATTTATAGCATTAAAATTGTATTAAAATGAGGCTAATAATTTTCATGTTTAATGTAGTATAGTATCTAATGAGTTTCATCTCTAATATTTGTAAAATACTAGAATCCAATAAAATGTTAGAATTATGACACAGCTCCCCAGTAACATCAGTGCTTTTTGTACATATGCTAATAGAATTCACATGTTAATGAATCCTTCTTTTTATATTGGATATAATGACCTGAAACCTAACCAGCTAAATGATGCTGGTTGGGAAAAACCCTTTTATTTTCCTCAGATAATGTTGTTTATTTATGTACTTCTGTAGGCTTTAGAAATGTTAGATATGGATCTACTAAGTACAAAAAGAAATTAGAGTTTTATTGATTGCATTTTCTTAAAGTCAATAGACAAAATCTAAAGAAAAGTAGCTAAATTATTTTTCTATAGCCAATTTAAAGTTCTCTTTTGTGAGCTTTTATTTTCTTAGCTATTTTGATTATACTTACCAAGCATCCTTACCTTCACCTGAATCCTAGCACTGGGTCTTCATTTAGTCCTGCCTCAACTAACCCTACTATTTCTTTACATTGAGCAAACATTTGAGAATCCCATGGCCATCAACTGGAACACACATGTCCTAAGTCAGATTCATTGAACTCCCTATTCCCTTCACTACATAATAGGTTCACATAAGAAATACGTAGTAAATTGACCTCCAAGGAAGATGTTAGAGTAAGAGGACCCTAAACTCAACTCCTCCCACAGATACAACTAGATAACACTTATGTCAGTGTAAATAACCCAGAAAATGACCTGAAGACTGGCAGAACAGAATCTCCATAGTTAAATGTAGAGAAGAGGCCACATTAAAGAATGTAGGAGGAGAAGAGAAATGGTTGAGACCTAAACAGACCCATGGGACTATCTGTGGGAAGGTCACCCTCACAGCAAACACATTAGGCACAGGGAACCTGCATTAAGACCAGAGGGGGATAATTTCATGGGTTTTTACAGTCACTGGGTCTTAATAACCAGAAATTTAAAAATTCAGTGCGCTTGGCTCTGGGAGACCAGGAGGACAAGAGGAAACTGAGTTCCTGTCTTTAAGGAGACAGCACAACAAGCAGCCCCACTGAGATGCAGCATAGAAACAGTAGCTTGAAAATGAAAAGGAGGGAGATTTATTTACTAATCTCAGAACATGTGCTGGACAGACGCAGATCATTGGGAGACCTCTCCAGGAACAAAGGAGCTGAATGAAAAGGAATGGGCACCATTTCCTTCCTCCACCCTCCAGCCTAAACATAGGGACACCTGCCTGAACCAGCACAGCACCAAAACTCTCCACCTAACTCACTAACTGCAGTCCTAATGCAGCCTACTGTTGCATTCTTCTGCAGAATTCCCCCTCCAGCTAGGCCCCAGCTCCAAGTCCCCTCCCAGAGCAGACCGTGCAAAGCTTGCTAACACTGTGCACCCCAACCCCATGTTCTCCTGTGGACCCACCTTCTCTACTATGCCTTTGGTCAGACCCCATCTAAAGCAGTGCCACAAGCTGGTCAGTGTGCAAGCAACCCTGACAGTGGCCAACGCCACTCCAAAATGACTTGGTCCCTGGGGAGTGGGGACAATAACCACATACCAGTCTGACTATGATCCAAGCTGTGGGTTGGGGGCAGACATCTGGTATGACTGCAGGTTCCACCCACCAACTAATGCTTCTTAGGAGACAACACAAGGAAAGTGCCCAGCAGTACAGTGCTACTGTATCTCTGGAAGATGCCTGGTCTGACTCAACTTAAGCCCAAGGTGGCCCCAGACTGACCCACTAACAACACAGGGACTAAAATCTTCCCACAACAGGCAGAGAGCCATTGTAGATGACTGAACTGAATGTAAAAGTGGCTAAGCCACAACATTGGGGTGCATGCAATGCACTTAGGATATATCCCTGAAGTGCCAGGTTCTGGTCAACAGGGCACATTGCACTGCAGGGCAAATATTGGGGAAAACCTTAATAATGCCTATAAAAGAAAGTGGTTGAATAGACAATGGTACGTACACAGAAATGAGTACTAAAAAGTTATAAAAAACAATTTTGGAGATTTCTATGTATTGATGTGGGTTAATTTCCAGTATATATATTGGTAAATGAAAAAAAAACAAAGTACAAAATTACCTGTAGTAGGCTGTCATTCACGTAACAATGAGGATGCACACAAGCACACTCAACATAATTATGGAAAGGATAAAATAGAACCTGATGAGATTGATTACCTATAAGATTGTAAGAATGGAGGGTGAGAATTGGATAGTAAGGATAGAAGGGTGACACTTCTCTGATGATACCTATTAGTATAGCTTTGACTCTAAGATGTGTTAATTTTGCACATATTCCCAAAATAAATAAAATAAAATCAAGAGTTAAAAGCAACCCAAAATATGGGAACCAAAAAAAAATAGAAAGCAAACAGTAATAAATGAATCTAACCTTATTAATTAAAACTTACAGCCATAGTGAAGGGAAAAAAAGAGAACTAACACAGCTAACTTTGAAAATCAATAAATGTATCCTGTAAAGCAAAACAGAAACTGAAACAGAAATACTCTAGTTAATAAATTTGCACTCAAAAGAGTGTGAGTTAGAAATACTAAACTACAATATGTGTATACTAGAAATAAGTAAATAAGTAAATATATTGTGGATATTGAGAATTGGGTTTCTCAATGTCAGAGAAAGTTGTTACAAATATGTAAAGAGAGAAGTCTAAAATGGACCCTAGGTGTTCTATTGGAATTGGACGTGTCCGTATGAAATAATGGATATTACTATATATACTGATCAATAGATTTAGAAATAGTGATTTTGTGTGAAGGTGGGTGGATGGCTAGATAGGTAGATAGAGATTTCTTAGCTCTGTCTGATGAAGGATCTAGAAGTAATGACAACCCAGTAGCAATAAATGGTCAAATTTAGTGTTACTGTCTTACTAAGTGTTACTTAGTTTTAAATACTATTCCCTAATTAAAGGAACCAAGGATTCTTAGAGAAATAGTTGTTACTAGGGATAGAGTAAGGAAAAGGCAAGATGATCTTGGTACTTCTTGGTACTTCTCATACTGCTGGAAAGTAAGATATCACTAGAAAATGATGGGCTTGCAGTAGAATAAATGTTTATATTCCCTCAAAATTCATGTGTTGAAATCCTAACCCCCAGTGTAATGGTATTAGGAAGTGGGGTCTTAGGGGTGATTAGGTCATGAGGGTGGAGACTTCATGAATGAGATTAGTGCCCTCGTAAAAGAAACCCCAGAGAACGGTCTAAATCTCTTCGCCCTATGAGCATACAATGAGAATTTAGCAATTTACAACCTAGAAGAGGTCTCTCACCAGAATTAGGCCATGCTGGCACCCTGGTGTGGGACTTTCAGTCTCCAGAACTATGAAAAATAAGTATCTGTTATTTATAATGTACTCAGTCTATGGTTTTTTGGTATAGCAACCCAAACAGGGTGTATGACTAAAAGGTACACGGAAGCCAACTTCTTGGAGTTCCTAATAACCTCATATGGGAATATATATCCATTGAGTCCATACTGACATAAATAATCATGTAAATAAATAAATAACGGGGGGGGAGGGACAGTTCTTCCTTATAGTAGAATTCCAGTTAATAAGTATGGGAAAAAATGAAACAGAAAATCATGCTTAGATAAATACTGCAATAATAATTGTTATAAGCAGGAATCATTAATGGTTACTAAAATTTGTGGTTAAAAGCAGGAGGGACAGGATATTTATAGTCTCAACTTATCATCATAAAATATACTTATTAATGACAAAGGGGGAAAAATTGACCAACACAACCTAAATTAATTGACTAAAATTAACATAAGCAATATTAATACATGTTGATATCTCATAGTCCCAGAAATCATACACTGGCAAAGGGGCATTGCCACTTCTGTTGTATTTGTGCCAAAATGCATAATCTCTAACCATTTTACAAAATAATTGGCCAGTAATCTTCAAAAGTGTGACGGTGTTGAAAGACAAAGTAATGCTGAGGAACTAGCATATAATAGAGAACTTAGGGAGACACAAGAATTGATGCATGTGATCCTGAATTAGAATCTAGACTACAGAAGAGGCAAAAGTAGAAAACTGGGAAAAAATAACCATAGTCTCTAGATTAATTAGTAGCATTGAATCAGTGTTACTTTCCTGATGCTATAATAAGGTTATATAAGATAAAACCATTTTGGTTTAGCTCAATTAAGGACATTTAGGTACTCTTTGTACTATTTTTGCAAATTTCTGTATAATTTAAAATATTTAAAATTTTCAAAAGTAAAAAAAGCATTCCATCTTAAATAATAAACCAGATGAGCCTCAAGAATAAGATGTAAGTCATGATTTTTTGGATAAACTGGAAATACGCTCTCCCTATATGATGAGACTTTAAAATGTTATATTACAAACATAAAAAGTATTTCAGAAAATAAAATTCAGTATAATTAAAAGTCATATATATGATAAATGATATTTATAACAGCATATTCATATTCAACAAAGGTGAATTGGAAAAATCTAATTCTTCAATATATTATTCTCCATATAATAACAAAATATCAACATAGCTATAATTTATTCTGTAATAACAAGTTAATAAAATGTAGATTTAAAAAAATGAGGTAACTATTATATTTAGAGAGAACATTTGAATCTGTAATTTTCAGTCAAGGAATATTTCAAATTTCACATTATGTACATTGTCCTATGAGTTAGGAGAAATATTGAAATCTTATTATCACAACTTTCACATTTTCAATTCAAAATTTTAGAGTAAGTCCTTAAAAACTTATTTTGGAGTTTTGGGATTTATTTTCCCTGAGTAGCTGATTCATCCAAAGTTTGATGTGAAATGCTAATGTCACCTCCATATCCTATTAAAAAAAATCTCTGTCCTGCCAGAGGTATTTTTTCATGTAATATTTTGCCTCATAGCAAGAAGTAAAATAAGTCAAGTCACACTTATATAACACTTTTCCTCTAGAGAGCCTAAAAATTTCCACAATTATTTCACATTTCAGATATTTTACTTTTATAAATAACATCTGTCTGAATGTTTTCTCATGTATATTTTCTGACTTACCATTGCCTTCTCATTTAACTTATTTATCATCATTTTGACTAGTGTGTTCCTCCTCTCCTAGTTTTCTTCTCTGTCATCTTTTACCATGTCAAACTTATTTCTCCTTCCTTTAATTTCTTTCCTAGCTGTATTCTGATCTATTGTCCTGTGTAGCACTGCTTGCCTGAAATAACTTATTATTTTCTGTATCAGAAATCTACTTCCTTCTCTTCAGTTGTGACCCACTTATTCTGGAACTGTTATCAAAAATTAAAATACCATTGGCATTTTTCAAAGAGCTGGAACAAAAAATCCTGAAATTTGTATGGAACCAGAAAAGACCCCAAATCGCCAAGGCAAAGATGAAATAGAAAAACAAAGCTGGGGGCACCATATTGCCTGACTTTAAGGTATATTACAAAGCTGTGATCACCAAGACAGCATGGTACTGGGACAAAACAGTCACATAGACCAATGGAACAGAGTAGGGAGCCCAGATATGGATCGTCAACTTTATGGTCAAATAATCTTTGACAAAGCAGGAAAAAAAATGTCCAGTGGAAAAATGACAGTCTCTTTAGTAAATGGTGCTGGGAAAATTGTACAGCTACATATAGAAGAATGAAACTGGACTATTCTCTTATACTATACACAAAGATAAACTCAAATTAGATGAAAGATCTCAATGTGAGAAAGGAATCCATCAAAATCCTAGAGGAGAACATAGGCAGTTACCTCTTTGACATTGGCCACAGCAACTTCTTTCAAGAGATGTCTCCAAAGGCAAGGAAAACAAAAGCAAAAATGAACTTTTGGGACTTCATCAAGATAAAAAGTTTCTGCACAGCAAAGGAAACAGTCAATAACAACAACAAAAAAGAGGCAGCCCACAGAATGGGAGAAGATATTTGGAGATGACGTTACAAATAAAGGGCTGATACCCAAGATCTATAAAGAACTTCTCAAACTCAGCACTCAAAAAAAAAAAAAAAACCCCAAAAACCAAACAAATAACCCAGTCAAAAAATGGGCAGAAGACATGAACAGACACTTCTCCAAAAAGACATACAAATGGCTTACAGACACATGAAAAAATGTTCAACATCACTAGCCATCAGGGAAATACTAATCAAAACCACAATGAGATACCACCTTACACCAGTTAAAATGACAAAAATCAACAAAACAGGAAACAGCAAACATTGGCAAGGATGTGGAGAAAGGGGAACCCTCTTACACTGTTGATGGGAATGCAAGCTGGTACAGACACTCTGGAAAGCAGTATGGAGATTCCTTAAGATGTTAAGAATAGTTACTCTGTGTGACCCAGCAATTGCACTACTGGGTATTTACCCCAAAGATACAGACATAATGAAAAGAAGGGGGCATGTGCACCCCAATATTCATAACAGCAATGTACTCAATAGCCAAACTGTGGAAGGAACCGAGATGCCCTTCAACAGATGAATGGATAAGGATGTGGTACATATACACAATGGAATGTATTCAGCCATCAGAAATGATGAATACCCACCATTTGCATCGACATGGATGGAACTGGAGGGGATTATGTTAAGTGAAGTAAGTCAAACGAAGAAAAGCAATTATCATATAGTTTCACTCATATGTGGAACATAGGCAATAGCATGGAGGACCAAAGGGGAAGGGAAGGAAATTCAAAGGGGGAGAAATCAGAGAGGGAGATCAACCATGAGAGACTATTGACCCCAAGAAACAATCTGTGGGTTTCAGAGGGGAGGAGGACAGGGGGAGGAGTAACAAGGTGAAGGGTATTGAAGAAGGCATGTGCTGTGATGACCACTGGGTGTTATACACAACTAATGAATCATTGAATACTGCATCAGGCACTAATTATGTACTATACAGTGGCTAACTGAACATAAATAATTGGAAAAGGACATAACTAGTTTTTAGACACTTTCAGGATTATGTATTTGTTGTATTTATAGTTTCATTTTTCCATATAACACATTTAATGTAAATTTATGAATTCAAACAGTTTTGGAGATTGATGTTTGTGTTAGATCAAACCACTGGCTATTTTTTTCTATGTAGCATACCATAGCAACTAGACTGCCAGAAGTCAAATCTTGCCTCTAACACTTGATATCTCTTTAGACTTGGGAAAGTTAGAAAAACATAGTAGTTATAAAGCAAAATAAATAATTTCTTGAAACTAAGGCAAAAAAAATCTGTAAGGAATAAATGGTATATAATTTTAAAAAATGAACAAGGTCCATTTACAGTAAAAGTGGAGTAACTTACATATTATTAATCCTCTCAGAGATAATGCCTATAATCTCTGGCTAAAATCAACAAGTCAGGAAATGACAGATGTTGGCGAGGTTGCGGAGAAAGGGGAACCCTCCTACACTGTTGGTGGGAATGCAAACTGGTGCAGCCACTCTGGAAAACAGTATGGAGATTCCTCAAAAAGTTGAAAATGGAGCTACCCTACGACCCAGCAATCGCACTACTGGGTATTTATCCTAAAGACACAAAGGTAGTGTTCCTCAGGGGCACGTGCACCCGAATGTTTATAGCAGCAATGTCCACAATAGCCAAACTATGGAAAGAACCTAGATGTCCATCAACAGATGAATGGATAAAGAAGATGTGGTATATATATACAATGGAATACTATGCAGCTATCAAAAGAAACGAAATCTTGCCATTCGCAACGACATGGATGGAACTGGAGGGTATTATGCTGAGCGAAATAAGTCAATCAGAGAAAGACAATTATCATATGATCTCTCTGATATGAGGAACTTGAGGGGCAGGGTGGGGGGTTGTGGGGGGTAGGGAGGGAAAAATAATGAAACAAGATGGGATGGGGAAGGAGACAAACCATAAGAGACTTCTAATCTCATAAAACAAACTGAGGGTTACTGGGGGGTGGGAGGGTAGGGATAGGGTGGATCGGTTATGGACATTGGGGAGGGTTTGTGCTTTGGTGAATGCTGTGAAAGATGTAAGCCTGATGATTCACAGACCTGTACCCCTTGGGCAAATAATAAAAATAAAATTAAAAAAAAAAAGAGTAAAACAAACAAAAACACTTGTTAAAAGTAATGGAGAACTATCAAAAGCAGGCAGAAACTCAGAAAGTGGAAGGAATCCACACTTAAAAGAAGGGATTTACACTGGGTAACATTATAGTCTAAACAGCTTTTTGCGAGAGTGATCACCCCAGATGTTGGACAACATGAAATCACTAGAACTCAAACATAAAGCTGTTATCTTGTTGGCAAAAGCAGTCAGAGAATGGAGGTTAGGACTGCAAAAGCATCTAAAATGTGATGTAGTAAACCAGAAAACAAAGGGATCCACAGAAGAGAAAGCATCAAAATATGCATAAGATCATAGAAGAAAACAAGAAAAAGAAGGCTTAAGGAAGTGAGCAGACATTTCACCTACTTCCCACAACAAGGAAGACTATTTAACAGCCTTTAAAATGAAAAATAAAATCAACACTCATCAGAGGAAGATATAATCAGACTATCTACATGTAACATTCACAAGTCCAGCAAAGAAATGGAAAAATGTGACTTGTAGTGAAGAGTCAAAGAGTAAAAGCAATTAATAGACACAGATGCTGAGGTAATTCATATGTATTATTTTTAAAAGATTATTTATTTATTTATTTGAGGTCAGGGGGCAGAGGGACAAGCAGAGTCCCTGCTGAGCAGGGAGCCTGATGTGGGACTCAATCACACTTAACTGACTGAGCCATGCAGGTGCCCCAACTCAGATGTTTTAATAGACAAACTAGGACTTATAACTATTGTAAATATGTTTCAGTATTTTAAGGAAAAAAATGGTCTAAATGAGTGAATAGATATAGAAAAATAAGTGAATAGATACAGAAAAATTAACAGATATTCTAGATTTAAATGTACAAAATACAAAATTAAAAAATCTCTTTGAAGGATTAGCAGGAAAAAGGAGATGACAGAAGAAAAGGTCAGTGAATTTAAAGATAGATGAATAGAAAGAATAAAACCTGAAGAAAATGGAGAATAAAGACTAAAAAGAAATGAACACTACTTTAGTATTATGGAGGACAATATCAGACAGTTTAACATATTTGTTTGCATTCTCCAAAGGAGATAAGAAAGAGAATGGGATAGAAAAACATATAAAGACATAATAGCTGAAAACTTACCAATTTTGTGAAAAACTCAGAATGACAAATCCAAGTGTCCCATCAAGGGCAAAGAGGAATAAATAAGAAAATCAGATCTAACTACAGCATATCTGATTTCTCATCGGAAATAACAGAGGCCAGATAGCAAAGGAATTACGTTTTTAAAGTGCAGGAAGTAAGAAAAAAAGTCAACCTATGATTTTATACCCAATGAAAATATCTTTCAAAATACATATCTTAGGGACTCCTGGTTGGCTCAGTCGTTGAACTTCTGCCTTAGGCTCGGGTCATGATCCCAGGGTCCTGGGATCGAGCCCCGCATCTGGCTCTCTGCTCAGCGGGAAGCCTGCTTCTCTCTCTCCCACTCCCTCTGCTTGTGTTCTCTCTCTCTCTCTCTGTCAAATTAATAAATTATTCTTAAAAAATACATTTCTTAAGGTAAGTGAAGGGATGCCTAGGTGGCTCACTTGGTTAAGCATCTGCCTTCAGCTCAGGTCATGATCCCAGAATCTTGGAATCAAGTCCTGAATCAGGCTCCTTGCTCGGTGGGGAGACTCCTTCTCCCTCTGCCTGCTCCCCCCTCTCTCTGACAAGTAAATAAAAAATGTTAAAAAAAATGATAAATGAAAACTGGCAGAGTTTATTACCAGCAGTACTAGAATACAAAATTTCAAATGAAAGTTCTTTTGTCTAAAGGGAAATTGTACCAGGTGCAACTCAAATATGCAGAAGGATAAACAACACTAAACATGGTGAATATGTGGAGAAGTTTAGTGTTTTCTTTTTTGAAATTAATTAGAAGTATTTAGGGACACCTGGTGGCTCAGTTGGTTAAGCGACTGCCTTCGACTCAGCTTATGATCCTGGAGTCCTGGGATAGAGTCCCATATCAGGCTCCCTGCTCAGCGGGGACTCTGCTTCTTTTTCTGTCCTCTCCCCTCTAATGCTCTCTCTCTCTCTCTCCCTCTCTCTCTCTCTCTCAAATAAATAACATCTTTAAAAAATATTTAGAACTTCCCAGGAGAAAAATAGACTATTGTGAGATTTATAAATTAGGTAGATGTAATACATACTGTAATGATAGCATATAGGGGCACCTGGGTGGCTCAGTCAGTTAAGCGTCTGCCTTTGGTCCAGGTTATGATCCCAGGGTCCTGAGATCCAGCCCTGCCAAATAAATAAACAAAGAAATAAATATCTCTAAAAAATAATAGCATATAAAATCGTTACTGAGTTATATGTGAAGTGGTAAATCATTAACTTTGACAGAACTTTATAACTTAAGTAAAAACATTTTATTTTATTTAAAGATTTTATTTATTTATTTGACAGAGAGAGAGAGAGAGAGAGAGAGAGAGAGAGAGAGAGAGAGAGAGAGAGAGATCACAAGTAGGCAGAGAGGCAGGCAGAGAGAGAGGGGGAAGCAGGCTCCCTGCCAAGCAGAGAGCCCGACGCGGGCTCAATCCCAGGACCCTGAGATCATGAGCTGAGCCAAAGACAGAAGCTTTAACCCACTGAACCACCCAGGCGCCCCAAGTATGAACATTTTAATCCATAACGAAAATACAGCAAAAAAAGAATAATGCAAAAGGGGTATTGCTAAAAGGTCACTAAATGAATGCAATGGGTTTAAAAAAAATAATCATAAGGAATGCAGTTAAGAAAGAAAAGAAAAACAAAGAGCACATGGGCTAAATAAAAAATAAATAGTAAAATAATGGGTTCAACTCAAAACATGTCGAGAAAAAGAGTAATACCACAAATGCAAGTTATTTCATAATGATCAGAATTAACCAGAAAAATATAAAAAGACAAAGGTGTATTTGATTATTAAAAGATTTAAAAAATGCATTGTAAATGGGTTGAATTGTGCCTCCCCCAAAAGATATGTTGAAGTCCAAACTCCCAAGTGTCTTAGGCTGTGACCTTTTTGGAAATACTGTCATTGTAGATATAATTAGTTTTGTTAGCATGAGGTCGTACTTAAGTAGGATGTACCCTTAATCTAATATGACTGGTGTCCTTATAAGGTGGCCATATGAAGATCCAGAGACAGAGAGAGAATGCCATGTAAAATGGAGGCAGAGATTAGAGTGATGCTCTAATCTAATCTAAGGCAAAAAATGCCAAGGATTGTTGGCCATCCTTAGGATTCAAAGAGAGGCCCGAAACAATTTCTCCCTTAAATCCCTCAGAAAAAAATTAACACTGAGTCTGATTTCAGGCTTCTGACCTCCATAATGTTTAACAATAAATTTCTGTTGTAAGCCATTAAATTTGTGACACTTTGTTATAGCAGTTTAGGAAGCTAATACATACATGAAACAAAATGTGACATAATCAAAAAAGCTGATGGATCCATAAATTTAGAGTTTTAGTACACCTTTATGAGTGATCGATTAAGCTAGCAAAAAAGTAAGAATTTAGAAGAGATAAAAACATTTTTTTCATCTTAATCAGCCCGACCATATTGCCTTTAATATTCCACTATCAATAATGTTAGAATACAATACTTTTTAGGTTCACATAGATTGTTCAACAAATATAAAAATATTTAAATACTACAGATTATCATTACTAGCCACAAAGAAATGTAATTCATAAAATTTTCAAATTTTTAGAAGTTGATCAAGACACTTTAAAATTCCCACATTTTCAAGAATAAATCATAGGAGAAATAAATTATTTCAAGTTAAATGACAATAAAAATAAAACATCTGCTTTTGTTATGGAACAACTCAAGCAGAAATTACAGGGAAAGTTGTAGCTTTATTTTTTATTTATTTTTATTTGTTTAAAGTTTTTATTTTAATTCTAGTTAGCTAACATACAGTGTTACATTAGGTTCAGGTGTACAATGTAGTGATTCGGCAATTCCATACATCACCCAGTGCTCATGATGGCAAGTGCTCCTCTTAATCTCCATCACCTATTTAAACCATCCTCTTACATCCCTCCCCTATGGTAACCATCTGTTTGTTCTCTATAATTAGGAGTCCGTTCCTTGATATGTCTTTCTCTTTTAGATTTTTCCCTTTGCTTGTTTGTGTTGTTTATTAAATTCCACATATGAGTGTAATCATACTGTATTTGTCTTTCTCTGACTTATTTTTCTCAGCATTAAACTCTCCAGCTCCACTCATGTCATTACAAATGGCAAGATTTTGTTCTTTTTTATGCCTGAGTAATATTCCATTGTACATATATACTACATCTTCTTTATCTTTTCATCAATCGATGGACACTTGGGCTGCTTCTATATCTTGGCTATTGGAAATAAGGCTGTTATGAACATAGGGGTGCATGTATCCCTTTGAATTAGTGTTCTTGTAATCTTTGGGTAAATACCACATAGTGTGATTGCTGCATCATGGTGTAGTTCTATTTTTAACTTTTGGAGGAAACTTCATACTCTTTTCCAGGGTGGCTCTACCATTTGCACTTACACCAACAGTGCATGAGTGCTGCATTTTGTCTATATCCTTGCTAACACCTGTTTCTTGTGTTGTTGATTTTAGCCATTTTGACAGGTATGTGATTATATCTCATTGTGGGTTTTTAAAATATGTATAATTTATTTTATATTATTAACATATAATGTATCATTTGTTTCAGGGGTATAGGTCTGTAATTCATCAGTCTTACACAATACCCAGCACTCACCACAACACATACCCTCTCCAGTGTCCAACACCCACCCACCCCATCCCCCCACTCCCTCTCCTCCAGCAACCCCCAGTTTGTTTCCTGAGATTGAGAATCTCTTATGGTTTGTCTCCCTCTCTAGTTTCATCTTGTGTCATTTTATCCTCTCTTCCCTTACGATCCTCTGCCTTGTTCCTTTAATTCCACATATCAGTGAGATCATATGATAAGAAAGTTGTAGCCTTAAATGCTTATATTGAGTTAACACTAATGGTTTAATTTCCATTTCAAGAATTCAGAAAAGAGGAGAGCAAATTAAGTTTCTGCAGAGCAAAGGAAACAGTCAACAAAACTAAGCAACAACCCATGGAATGAGAGAAGATATTTTGCAAATGACACTACAGATAAAGGGCTGATATCCAAGATCCAAAAAGAACTTCTCAAGCTCAACACCCAAAAAACAAATAATCAAGTGAAAAAATGGGCAGAAGACATGAACAGACACTTCTCCAAAAAGACATGCAAATGGCTAACAGACACATGAAAAAATGTTCAACATCATTAGCCATCAGGGAAATTCAAATCAAAACCACATTGAGATACCACCTTACACCATTTAGAATGGCAAAAATTGACAAAACAAGAAACAACAAATGTTGGAGAAAGTTGTGGAGAAAGGGGAACCCCCTTACCCTGTTGGTGGGAATGAAAGCTGGTACAGTCACTCTGGAAAACAGTGTGGAGGTTCCTCAAAAAGTTAAAACTATAGCTACCCTACGTGACCCAGTAATTGCACTACTGAGTATTTACCCCAAAGATACAGATGTAGTGAAAAGAAGGGCCATATGCACCCAAATGTTCATAGCAGCAATGTCCGCAATAACCAAACTGTGGAAAGAGCTGAGATGCCCTTCAATAGATGAATGGATAAAGATGTTGTCCATATACAAAATGAAATATTACTCAGACATCAGAAAGGATGAACACCCAGCTTTTGCATCAACGTGGATGGGATTGGAGGAAACTATGCTAAATGAAATAAGTCAAGCAGAGAAAGTCAATTATCATATGTTTTCACTTATTTGTGGAACATAAGAAATAGCATGGAGGACATTAGGAGAAGGAAAGGAAAAATGAAGGGGGAGAAATCAGAGTTCAAGATGAACCATCAGAGAGTATGGACAACAGAAAACAAATGGAGAGTTTTAGAAGGGGGGGAGGGATGGGTGAGCCTGATGGTGGGTATTAGGGAGGGTATGGATTGCATGGAGCACTGTGTGTTATACTTAACCAATGAATTATGAAACACTACATTAAAAACTAATGATATAGCTTATGGTGACTAACATAACATAATAAAAGAATTGTAATAAAAAATCTAAAATAAGAATAAAAGAGGAAATAATAAAAAATAAATGGTATAGAACACAGACAAAAATAGAAAAAAAATTCCATTGAACCAAAAGTTTATTTTTTCTGAGAGTAATAAAATTGTTAAATTGCTATCAAGAATAATCAAGAGAAAAAGAAACCATAATTTACCAATAACAGAAATAAATATCATCACTACATAGTCTACAGACACTGAAGGATAATAAGAGAATTTTTAAAAGCATTATGACAATAAATTTGATCACTTGGATGAAAAGGACAAATTCGTCAAAACCAGTTTTCCAAAAGTGACATAAGAATTAAGAGAAAATGTGCATAATCCTATATTTATTAAATAGGTTGATTTTTTTAAAATTTTATTTTTATTCTTTGCCCAAGGGGTACAGGTCTGTGAATCATC
>LNAC01001838.1:8823-36689 GCA_002007465.1 Ailurus styani
ATGGAACTAGAGGGTATTATGCTGAGCGAAATTAGTCAATCAGAGAAAGACAATTATCATAGGATCTCTCTGATATGAGGAACTTGAGGGGCTGGACAGGGGGTCATGGGGGTTAGAGAGGGAAAAATAATGAAACAAGATGGGATTGGAAAGGAGACAAACCATAAGAGACTCTTAATCTTGCGAAACAAACTGAGGGTTACTGGGGGGTGGGAGGGTAGGGATAGGGTGGATGGGTTATGGACATTGGGGAGGGTTTGTGCTATGGGTAGTGCTGTGAAAGGTGTAAGCCTGATGATTCACAGACCTGTACCCTGGGGCAAATAATTACAATAAATAAATAAATAAATAAAACAAAACAAAACAAAAAAGAAAGAAAACTCCTGCTCTATAATAGGATGGTGTTAACTGCTTAACTATAGTATAAAAGTTAAAGGAAAAGAGCATTTAAAATAACTCTAGCTACTATAATAAATAAAAAGAGGTAAGTTGTGACACCGAAAGCATAAGGGAGAGAGTAAAATGTTTGAGCTTTTGTATGTGTTCAAAGTTAAGTAGCTATTAGCTTAGATTTGTTTTATCTGTAGGATGTTTTATGTAAGATTCATGGTAACCACAGAACAAAGACCTGTAGTAGATTCACAAAAGGTAAAGAAGGGGAAATCAAAACATACCACCACAGAAAATCACTAATTCAAAAAGGGAGTCGGAAACAGTAATAAAGACAAAAATAGAATGGCAAAACAGCAAGAAATCAATTAATAAGATGCCATTAGTAAACGCTTATGTATCAATAATTACTCTAAACGTATATCGACTGAATTCACCAGTCAAAGGGCACAGAGTGGGTGAATGGATTAAAAAAAAATCCAACTATATGCTCCCTACAAGAGACTGACTGCAGCTTCAAGGACAAGTAAGCTGAAAATGAAGGGATGTAAGATGATACTCCTTGCAGGTGGAAATCGAAAGAAAGCAGGAGTAGCCACACTTAGATCAGACAAAATACCCTTCAGCCAAAAACTAAAACAAGAATCAATAGGTCATTATAAAACAAAAAAGGGTTCAATTCATCAACAAGATGAAACAATCATAAATTATATACACACCCAACTTTGGGGCACCTAAATATATTAAGCTAATACTAACAGATCTTCAGATCTGAAATAGATAAAAGTAGCCATTAAAAGAATGAAATCTTGCCAAATGCAACAACATGGATGGATCTTAGGGGGTATGTCAGAGAAAGACATATACGATATGATTTCACTCATGTGTGGAATCTAAGAAAAAACCCAAATGAATAGACAAACAAAAAGCAAAATCAAACCTATAAATATAGAGAAAAAACTGATGGTTGCTAAAGGGGTGGTGTAGGAAGATGGGAAAAATGGGTGAAGGGGAGTGGGAAATGAAGGCTTAAAGGAATAGACAAGTCATGGGAATAAAAGTCCCATCATAAGGAATATAATCAATAATATTGTAATAGCTTTGTATGTGACAGATGACATCTACACTTGTGGTGAGCAGAGCATAAAGTATAGAGAAGTTGAATCACTATATTGTACACCTGAAACTAATATCACACTGCATGTTAACTAACTGGAATTTGAATAAAAACTTAAAAAAAACTTCAGTCAATTAAAAATGAAAGTGGACACACAAGGAACATACAAAGGGAGTTATTTAAGTTGTAACAAAAAGACAATAATTGATAATATGAAAACAGATGAAAACATAAAACTTGCTAAAGGTAAGCAAATAGTCACATTTAGAACACTCTAACACTGTAATGAATAAATAACTCTTAACTTTATTATAAAAATTAAAAAGTCAAAATTATTAAAGTATAGCTACAATAATTTTTAATGGACCCACAATATAAAAAGATGTGAATTGTGCATACCATCAAAATTAAGTTGTTATCAGCCTAAGATAGTTATCTAAGATGTTTTATGTAAACCTCATGGTAACCACAAAGCAAAAATCTATAGTAGACACACAGAAGATAAAGAGAAAGGGATCAAAGCATAGCACTATGAAAAAAATTATCAAATTACAGGAGAAGACAACAAGAGAGGAATAAACAGACAAAGGGACAAAAAATTGCCAGAAAACAACAAAATGTCAATAGTAAATACTTACCTATCAATAATTACTTTAAATACAAATGAATTATATCTCTGATCAAAAGACATAGAGTGGCTAATGGACACAAAAAATAGGAACTATATATAGACGGCTTACAAAAGACTAACTTTAGCTTAAACGACACACATAGGCTGAAAATGAAGGAATAGAAAAAGATATTTCACACAAATGGCAACTGCAAAAGAGCAGGGTGGCTGTATCTATATTAGATAAAATAGATTTTTAGTCAAAAAGTGTCACAAGAGACAGTAAGTCACTATAATAATGATAAAGGAGTCAATTCACCAAGATGCCATAACAATAATGTTTTTATATTTGTATGTGTTGTGAAATGATTAATGATTATTACTGTAATCAAGCTAATTAATATTTCTATCATCTCACATAGTTACATATTTTGATGGTAATTCACTTATGAGCTACTCTCTTAGCAAATTTTAAAAAACAAAGTATTATTGACTATAGTCATCATGCCATAATTTAGATCTCCAGAATTTAGTCATTTTAGGCAACTGAAATTTTGTATCTTTTGACCAACATCTCCCAATTGTCCCCAGTCTCCAGCACCTGATAAGTACCAATTTACTCCCTGCTTCTCTGAGTTTAGCTTTGACTTTTTTATATATACAATGTAATATTACTCAGCCATCAGAAAGGATGAATACCTAACTTTTGCATCAACATGGATGGGACTATAGGGGATTATGCTAAGTGAAATAGATCAAGCAGAGAAAGTCAATTTTATGGTTCCACTTATTTGTGGAATATAAGGAATAGCATGGAGGACATTAGGAGAAGGAAGGGAAAAATGAAGGGGGGAATTGGAAGGAGAGATGAACCATGAGAGACTATGGACTCTGGGAAACAAATGGAGAGTTTTAGAGGGGAGGGGAGTGAGGGAATGGGTGAGCCTGGTGGTGGATTTTAAGGAGGGCACATATTGCATGGAGCACTGGGTGTTATACACAAACAATGAATCTTGGAACACTACATCAAAAACTAATGATGTACTGAATGGTGACTAACATAACATAATAAAAAAATTCTGTATATAAGTGGTATTGTGCCATATTGGTCTTTCTAACTTATTTCACTTAAGATAATGTCCCTGTGTTTATCCATGCTGTCTCTAATAACAGCATTTCTTTTTTAAGGTTGAATAATATTTTACTGTGTGTGTGTGTGTGTGTGTGTGTACACCTTGAAACCCTAGTACACTGTAAATGGGAATATAAATTGGTACAGCCATTATGGAAAACATTATGGAGATTCTCCTAAAAATTAAAAATAGAACTACCTATGATCCAGCAATCCCATTTTTGGATATTTATCCAAAGGATCTGAAATCATGATGTTGAAGAGATACATGCACTCATATGTTCTTTGCAGCATTCTCATAGTCAAGTTATGGAAACAACCTGTCAACAGATGAATGCATAAAGCATGTATGATACATACGTATAATGAAATGTATATCATGGTGACTCTAGTTAACAATACTGTACTGTATAGTTGAAATGTCCCAAGAGTATAGACCTCAAGTTTTCTCTCCATAAAAGAAAGGTATTGGATATAATGGATATAATGGATATGTTAGCAATTAGTCGATTGTGGTGATTTGTTCACAATGTATAAGTACATCAAATCATATAGTTGTACACCTTAAACATATTCAGTCAAAATAATAAAGACAAAAATTAAAAGACAATATCAAAAACTCTAGCAGAACAATTAGGGAAGAAAAAGAAGTAAAAGGCATATGAATTGGAAAGGAAGTAAAATTATCTCTTTGCAGATGACATGATTTTATATGTAGAAAACCTTTAAAATTCTAGGGAAAATAATAATAATTAGAAGGGAAATCAAAACCATGATGACAAACCACTTCAGATGATTATTATACAAAAAATAATAGTAACAGAAAATAGCAAGTGTTGACCAGAATATGGGGAAACCACATCATTGGTGAGAATTTTAAATGGTGCATCTGATATGGAACAAATTATGGTGATTGTTTAAAAAATCACACATAGAGTTCCCATATGATCTGATCATTCTACTTCTAGGTATATATTTGAAATTACTGAAATCAGGAACTTTTACAGATATTTCCACACAAGTATTCATAGCAGCATTATTCACAATAACCAAAAAGTGAAAATAACCAAATTACCACGTGTGAATAAATGGGTAAACAAAATGGGGCATACACACACAGTGGAATGAATTCCTGGACTTATGTCAGTCTGTGTCTATGACCCTAACAAATAGTAATACAGAACTTTTATGTAGAAATAGCAGTCAATTCTTTGAATGTCTTATGATATCCTCTAAAATTATTTTTTTTAGAGAGCGAGAGCAGGGGAGGGGTAGAGGGAGGGGGAGAGAGAGAATTCTAAGCAGGCTCCATGCTCAGCAGCACTGAGGCTGATGTGGGGCTCAATCGTGAGATCACGACCTGAGCAGAAATCAAGAGTCAGATGCTTAACTGACCGAGCCACCCAAGTGCCCCTGCTCCAAAATTATTTTTAATAATTTTAATAATGATTTCCTGATGAGTCATTTAGGTCATTCTTCCAATCTTCTGAAAGCAAAGAATTAGGAACCACTAATCCAGCAAAAAAAAAAAAATCTAAACATTTCATTCACATTGTCAGCACCACAGGAATAATGTTCCTAATTCTCTCTTTGCTTAGTGTTCTAGAAGTCTTGACCTTTATTGTGATTTATAAGGGAAACACAAGGCAAGGAATGTTAAACAGGCTTATAATGAGCTAGTTTGAGTATTTTCAGTGGTCACTGGGGCATAGCAATTGTCTCCAAGTTGTTACCTGTACTTGGGGTGATTGGGGCAGGAGAATAGTAGCCCAGAGTGTTAAAAGCCTTGTGAAAGCCCACAAAGAAGGTGACTGGGGGTTAGGACTCTGTATTGGTTGGTTTGCATAAGAAAGTCATGCTCACAGATGAGTTGTTTTCATTCCCTAGGACTTAGCTAGCCTTGGGAGAGGCAGTCTCTCCAGTGTCAGCAAGGCCCCAGATGTCAAAACATCAGAAAGTACAGAAAATAAAAAAACATGATTAATAAACACATAAACTAAACAGAAACATTCTGCCCAGATGGAGTTAATGGTCTAGTGACATCCTGACCAATAGAAATACAGTATAAGCCACACCAAAAAAAGTAAAAACCAAAGAAAAGGTTAAAAGGAAATAGTGAATTTAATTCTAATAACTATTTTTAGCACAAAGATAAAGAAATTATAATTTCTGGGAACAATATGAATAAATTGTGAATTAATTTTATATTTTATACTAAGTCTTTGAAATGCAGCCCATTATATCATTATTTCAATATGTAAGCAATATGAAATTACTAATTTTGTATTCTTTTTTCTTATGACATCTTTGAAATGCCATGTGTTATTTCAACAAAGAAACAGTATATACAATTCATTTATTAGTTATTCTAACATGTTTGTCTAAGTCAGAAATGCAGTGTATTATCACAAAATGGAAATAACAGATTATTAACTATTTTTATTAACTATCAACTTTTATATTTTTTCTCTAAGTCTTTGAAATGCAGTTTGTTATCACTTCAAGGTTGTAAGCAATAAGAAAAAAATAATTTAAAAATTTTTAATGAGTCTTTGAAATGCATGTTTTATTTCAACATGGAAACAACATCATTGTTACTTTTACATTCTTCTAAGTCTTTAAAATGTAGGCTGTTTACATTTCAACAAGGAAAGACTATACACAAAGTAGTAATTATTTTCCATTTTTTTGTTACTAAGTCATTGAAATTCAATGTTATCATTGTAACATATGACAGGAATAAATTTAGGTTCTTATTCTTCAATAAGGCTTTGAAATGCAAAGTTTCATTTTGACATGTAAACATATAATAAATCATTAACATTTTTTCTTACCAGGTCTCTGAAATACAGTGCTATTATTTCAAAGTGCAAACAATATAGGGACACCTGGGTGGCTCAGAGGGTTAAGCAAGCATCTCTCTTCAACTCAGGTCATGATCCTGGAGTCTTAGGATCAAGCCCTGCATCAGGCTCCCTGCTCAGCAGGGAGTTTGCTTCTCCCTCTGCCCCTCACCCTACTCTGTCTCTCTCTCATTCCCTCAAATAACTAAATAAAATCTTAAAAAATGCAAACAATATTTAAAAAGTTAATTTACATTTTTTCTTTATGATCTCTGACATGCCATACATTAACATTTCAATATATAAAGAATATAAGTAAGTTATCAATTTGTTATTCTATATCTTTTGTTTCTTACCAAGTCTTGGATGTACACAGTGCATTTAATACTTGGAGCAAATTTCTAGTGCTCAGTAGCCATATATGGCTAATGTATACCATAATGAACAGTGTAACTCTAGTGGAAGAGCAGAGGGAGAAAATACATATGGAAATATGTGAACCATGAAGGAAATGTACATGGTACATTAAGAGAGAGCAACAGCAGAGTCAATCTACTTGGATAGAAAAGAAAAAACCTATCCGAGGAAGAAACATTTAAGCCATGACCTGAGGGTTATACAATAGCATAAAGAGGCCAACATGGATCGAGCAGAGTATGTAAGAGAAAAGGTGAAAAAAATCTGGGGTGGAGAAGTGGTAAATAATTTTCCCAAATGCCCTAAAAAAGAGTGGAGAAACTGACAAATCATAGGAATATCTGTAGCCTGACTGGTTTGAGATCAAGGACCTTATATTTTGCAGCACCTGGAATAGTACCTACATCATAACAGGTATCTGGTGAATGTATGTGAAATAAGGAAACTGAGCCAGAGGTCTGAGGCCTGGGAAAGCAGGTAGCAACAAGTTAATAAAAACATCAGTAGGAAAAGGCACAGCATAGGGAATATAGCAAATGATATTGTAATTGGGTTGTATGGTGACAGAGGGTAGTTACACTTGTGGTGAGCATAGCATAACATACAGAGAAACAATCACTATTCTGTACACTTGAAATGAACATAACATTTCTTGTCAACTATACTCAAAAACAAACAACAAAAAACACCAGTAGGTAGCGGGCATAGTTTGTTTCCTTTTACTCACACAGGATTTCTCATAAGCAACCCAAGGCAACCATAAATACAAGAAGTCTGCAGGACCCTAAAGGGTAAAATTATTGGCTTCAATAACTACCATAACCAGGAAGAGTTTCAATTGTTCTGACTTGTGTCACATGTCCATAAGTGGATAAGTGGACCAATCAGTGTGACAAGAAAAATGATGGTACAATCACTGGATTAGCCTATGTCATACACCCAACATTGTGGTTAGTAACCAGAAAAGTATGTAGAGGGGAATGAGCAAAAGATCCAAAGGACCTTTTGAATTCTTCTATTTTCTTTTTAGAGATTTTCTTTTATAGAGGTCAGTTACATATCCAATCTCCCTAACCCCAGTTTCCTCAAACAGTATTATTTTATCTATGTGTCTAACAAATCTGAGCTTCAGACAAAACACTGAATGCTTTAATGGTCACATATCAGTGTCCAAACAACACCTTGTACTATGGAAATCACTCAGGACAAGTGGTCCAGATCATGTCATTTCGCTGTAACACTTGCAGCATTGCTGTCAATTGGGCCCTCACTTCAGCAAGTTTCTGTCGGTCCAAACTGCCAGGAAAATCCCATTGTTCATAGCAGTGGACAGGAACAGGATAAATAATACGCTTCAGCTCCACCAAGCATGATAAATGCTGTAGAAGGCCCATGAGCTGAGGCATTGTAATGGGGTTGAAGGCAAAGCTAAGGACACGGAGGTGGGTACAGTGGCTCAGGGCTGGGAGGACAGCAGAGAGAGCAGAATCAGTTATCAGGCAATTATTTATCTCCAGATACTGCAGGGTGCCTGAGACCTTCTCTAGCAGAGTCCGGAAGGGCTCATAAACTTCTGAGAATATCTGGTTGTTGCTGAGATTCAACAGCCTTAGGGAGGTGGCCTGAGAACTCTGGGACAGGACAGTGATATCTCTGTTAGACAGGCCACAGAAAGATAGACACAATGTATCCAACTGAGGTGGCAGGATTCTGTAGAGAGAAAAAAGAAAGCTTATTTCAGAAAAATGAGGACTGGATCAGGGCAGCGAGACCAGAATTATAGATACCTAAGGCTCTAGAATAAACCAATTTGTACATATTTTGCAACAGTGGTTAACAATGTGGGCTTTGCAATCAGACCTAATAGGCTTGTGACTCTGATAAAGTTACGTTTCCCCTCTGAGATACAGGTTTTTAATCTTTAAAATGTGCACAACAGTAATTATGATACATGGTTGTGGGAAAGATTAAGTGAAAATTGTTGTATGCACTTGGTATACACAACACAGTCAATAATGGATCTTGTTCACCTAGTCAGTGAAGATAGGTCTAGGAAAGCATCCAACTGAGGGTTCCCTTTGACTATGTCCCAGAAAATAAGTTCTCCATTCAGGGTCTAAGCCTTGGGGAAAATACAGGAGCAAAATGATCTGGCAGTGTTAACTACTGCATCTAGCCCATGGGGATGTGCACTATCTGATGCCTCCCCCTCCTCTCTAGAAAGCTATAAACTCCAATAGAAGAACTGAGTCTTTTCTACCAATATATTTACAAACTTTTTATACTGTCTACACACGGTCAATTGAATGAATGAATAAAAGAATGAGCACAGCTTTCTTTTCAAATATTGTCTGTCTCCTCACAATGAGATACCTCTCACTAGCCTGGCCAATTTCAAACTCCTGCCAGTACCCATGCTGATGTGGAAGGAGAAATAGGTTACAAGGAGCCTGGGATATCTAAGTATGGTCTCTTCTCTTGTTTTAACAATGGGGTGTTCAAGGAACCCAGGTTCCTCCCCACCCCTTCACCTGAGCAGTTTATGCAGTTGATCTGTAAGGCAGAATAAAGCCAAGCTGAGCTCCTGGAGGTTGTGTAGTTGCCCAAGCTGGACGAGAAAAATTCTGAAGTCTTCCCCCTTACAATGTTTAAAGGAGATGTTAGACAAACTAATGTTGTTCAGGTGGATCATCTGAGCCAAAAGCGTGGTGACTTCTTTCAGATAAGCCTGATTCAATTCCAGGTGATCAATGCATCCCAGATCCAGAAACTGCAGGACACTTTTGTGGGCAGACATTTTATCAATTTTCAAATGTCTGCAGCAGAGGTGCAGAGACCCAAAGCTCTGCTCAACTTTATTCTGAAGGAAAGAAAGAAATTGCTTTGTTCTCAAGGTACCGTTGAAAGAAAGGTCCACTAATAATTCCATAGGTTTCTGGGTTGACAGAGGCTCAGACTCTGAATTAACAATTCCAAGGCACTTGATATTATGCTGGGCTTCTTCTGTTTTAAGGACAGAGTGTCTAGAGTAAACACAAGACTGGAAACAGAAAGGAAATGTGGAACTTATCTCTGAGCATGTTGTTCTACAGTCTGGGTCCTGCCTTAAATCTAGGATCCTCAGTTTTGGACCCCTGTAAGGAGAGGAGATAGAACACACATGAGAAGTAGCTGATATTAATATAACCCAGCAAGATCAATGATGGGAAGCAGAAACAGAACTCTTTATCCCTGGTTTTCACTTTGTATACCATTTACCAGGAAGTCCTTTTATACAAATTCAGCATCCTTCACTCTTTCCCATACTTTCTTCACCTCTGGTCCTCCCCAGTCTCAACATCCATGTCCTTCTATATAATCACACTCAGGAGATAGATCCACCACCTCATATACTATAATCAAGCCTGTAAGACACTGGAGTCCCTAAGGCAACCCCAAGTGTTGAACCAATAGCCCCACAGAGATCTTCAGCATTCACCACTGGCTACTTTGTGGAGGTTGTTAGATATCCCCCTGATCCAGGCTCTAGCATACCCTTCTACTGACTTATGTTTCTACTTGACATAGGCTTACCAAGAGGGAGAGTTCTGGTCAGGGAGGATCTGCAGACCATCAATCATGGCTTCCAAGATTTCATAGGATGACTCTTGTACACTCAGTGCCCCAATATGGAGACAGTGAAAGGGCCAAGCCCTCACCATTGCTTTTAGTATCTTCTTATGCCCTCCCAAGAAGGCATCAATGAACAAGGGAACAAATAGGTCTCTTGGGAGTTCATCCAGGGCATGGATAGCTGCAGGCTCATTACTCAGAAGACTTTTTGCAGCAAGCTCCAGCAGTGTGTCTATGGCCTTTTGGTCCATCTTCATGAATGTACTTCAGGTTGAGGAATATTTAGAAATCCTGAAAAGGTATCTACAGTCTCATTTGCTTCCAAGATTAGATATGAACAAGATGGTTATTGAATAAATATATAGTGAATCAGACAGTCAACTCAGGTGACCTCTACTATAGAAACAGAACAAAAATAGACTTCTATGTGTTTCTAAGTATATATGTGCATGCATATATACATACATACACACATACACACAGATATATATATATATATATATATATATATATTTACATAAGATAAAATGCCATTAGAAATCAGAGGTTAGCAGAACACAGTGTTAATCACCCAGCTGCCTTCTTCGCAATATTTCCTCCCAAAAGGATATAAAGGAAAGTGTAAAGAAGAAGAAGTAAGAAGGAAAAGTAAGAAGGAAAATGTAAATCTGCATAAAAGCCATATCCTTATCCAAATATCACACAAATGAACAAAAGGAAAGCGAATTCCATATAAAAACACTGCAAAAAAGATGAGGAAACAAACTTCACACAAATTAAACAACCAAGAATCAGGACACTCGGAGCCAACACTCCAAACAGAATTAAATACTCAAGCAAGCATTTGAGGATATGAAACCTACCTTGAATCAGAATGTTTTCAAAAATCTAAAAACAGAAATGTACCAAAAATAAAAGTACAGCATAGGGAATATAGTCAATAATATTTTAATAACATTGTATGGTGACATATACCTACATTTCTTGTGGTGAGCACTGTATAATGTACAGAACTGCCAAATCATTGTTTTACACCTGAAACTAATATAACAGTGTACATCAACTACACTTCAATAAAAAAATTGTTTTTAAAAATCTGAAGTAAAGATTTTATATCCAGCTGGAGTGTTCTTCAACTATCACAGCCTACAGCAAAACAGTTTTTCAACATACAGGAACTTAAGAAATTCTCCACCCCTCAGTCCTTCCTGAGGAATCTACTAGAGCAGGGGTCTGCAAATTGTGACCAGACTATGCCAAATATAGTCTACTGTTTGATTTTTTAAATAAAGTTTTATTGGAACAAAGTTGTGATCAACCATTTATGTATTATTTATGGATGCTTTTGCACTACAATGGCAAAGCTGTTATAACACAGACACTGTGGCCCACAAGCTTAAAATATTTACCAAATTTCTTTTTACAGAATGTTTGTGAAGTAATTTTCTGAAAGATGAACTGAGAATGTGAACCTACATGTGATGACAGGGAAAATGTCACCAAAATATCTGATTTTAACAGCTAATACTAAAATCAAGGTAGGGGAAAAGAGGAAAGACTAATGTACAAATGCTTCATGTTGTGAAAAGTAAAACAGAAATCATGCAACTAAAAATAAGAGCAAGGAGAGAATCATAAGAGAATAGGGTAAACTTTTTGCCATAATGCAGTAGGTGAGTATTAAATGATACCAGCAGAGGTGGGGGTGGGGATGAAGAACAGACAAGATAGTAAACTGTGAAGAAAACAAGTGGTTAAGGATAATTTTTAAAAAGCATTAAACATGACAAAGAATATGTCTTGATGATAAAAGTCAAGATTCACAATAAAGATATAACACTTAGGAACATTTACTTATCAAGTAACACAGCAACCACTGTTATAAAGCAAAAAGGAAAGGAGACTTAGATTTAAAAAAAACAGTAATATCACATTAAAAAGTCCTTATAAATAAAAAAAACAGTAATAGGAGATTTCAGAAACCAGTCTCAGTACAAGAAAGATCAAAAGGTATAAGAAAAGAATACAGATGCAGAAAATCCAAACATAATCAATAAGGTAAACCACATAGTGTGTATATACACACACGCACACACACACATGCACACAAACACACACCAAGAGAGAGACAAAGAATACAGAATATATTTTCTTGTCAAAAATTGATAATTATTTCAGAGAAAAGAATCATTAATTTCCATAAAGTAGAAATATTACAATCTAATCACAATGCAATAAAAGTTAAACTTACTAACAAAATGGAAAAAAGAAGGGCTTTCTACCTGAAAAAGTCTTTATAAGCCTCTATTTAAAAATTGTTAAGTTAAAAAGGAGATACAAACCTTGGTAGGAGGAAGATGACAGTGGAGTTGGAGGATCCAATCCTCGCCTCATCCCATGAACACAATTAGATAACTATCAAATCATCCTGAATACCCCAGAAATTGATGAGAAAATTGACAGAACAAATGTCACAACTAAATGAAGAGAAGAGGCCACATCAAAGAAGACAAAAAGTATGGAGATGGTGTTTAGGGAGAAATAGATCATGAGTGCTGCAGAGTAGAGGGAAACATGGTCACAGAGAAGGGCAAGAGATAGAGAAGCATACAGGGGAATAGAAAAGGAGAATGCTTCCCCAACGTCATGGCCTTGGAAAATGAGAGTGTCTGAATTATGAGTTCTTGCAACCAGAGGGGTTTAAAGCCTGGAGGTTTAAAGGTCAGTGGGCTTGGCTGGAATAAAGCCTGCAGGAGAGCATGCTACTCTGGAGAGAAGGCATGCAAACCCAGGGGCAGGCAGTGAAGAAATAGCAATCCAAAGAGTGTCTGAGGCACACAGTGGGGAGATGATTTGCTCTTCTCAGAGTGCATCCCTGAGAGGCAGCATTCACAGAGATACTTCTCTGGAATAAAGGAGCTGACCAACAACATTTCCCTCCCCTGCTGCTCAGCATTAACACAGAGCCACCTAGCAGAAGCAGTGTACTGCTGACACTGGCTGCCTAACTTGCTTATACCAAGTCTCACCTCCCTGCATTCCCATGAAACTATCCATCCCAGTCATACTTACCTCAGTCCCACTGTGGAAGTCCCCTACCCCAGAAGACCAGCACAAACCCCTGCCCAAACAACATCTCCTGACCAGAGTGTTCTGCAGGTCTCAGTTCTGGTGGAGGAGGTGTCCAGTCTTATTTCATAAGCAGACCAGAGGATACCTAATTAAAACTTGCCACTTTCAGGCCAGGGACCAAACACTTCCCACAGCAGGCAAGGATTCTTATATGACTAGCCTGAAGTATAGAGCAGCCAAAACACAACAGTAGAGCACATATAGCACACACCAGAGACACTCTCTGAAGCATCAGGCCCGGGGTGCTACATGACTTCATAGGGCCATAACTTTTAGGAGCAGGAGACATAACTGGCTTTTTTTTAAGATTTTATTTATTTATTTGACACAGAGAGAGATCACAAGTAGGCAGAAAGGCAGGCAGAGAGAGAGGAGAGAGGAGGAAGCAGGCTCCCCGCTGAGCAGAGAGCCCGACGCGGGCCTCGATCCCAGGACCCTGGGATCATGACCTGAGCCGAAGGCAGAGGCTTTAACCCACTGAGCCACCCAGGCGCCCCATAACTGGCTTTTCTAACACACACAAAAAAAGAAGGTAGAGACTTAGGCAAAATGCAGAGATGGAGAAATTCATCCCCAATGAAGAACAAAGTACAGTCACGACAAGAGATCCAAGCAAAACAGATATAAATAACATGCTAGATAAGAATTTAAAGCAACAATCATAAGGATACTCAATGAGATTGAGAAAATAATGGGAAACTTCAGGAAGGTTCTTACTGCATAGATAAAAGTGTTAAAAAAAACAGTCAGAGATGAAAAACAAAATAACAGATTTAAAATACATTTTATGCAATGAACAAAAGAATGGAAGAATCAGAGGAATGAATAAGTGATATAAAAGATAAAATAATGGAAAATAATGAAGCTGGGGCACCTGGGTGGCTTGTTAAGCACCATTAAGTTCTTCATTAGGCGTCTGCCTTCTGCTCATGTCATGATCTCACGGTTCTGGGATTGAGCCCCACATTGGGCTCCCTGCTTGGTGGAAAGCCTGCTTTTTCCTCTTCTGCTCCCCCGCTTGTGTTCCCTCTCTCACTGTCTCTCTCTCTCTCTGTGTCAAATAAATAAATAAAATATTTTAAAAAAGAATGAACCTGAAAAAAAAGAAAGAATTATGAAACACAAGAACAGACTTAGAGAACTCAGGGACTCAATAAAAAGTAATAATTTTTGTATTATAAGAGTCCCAGAAGAAGAGAGAGAAAAAGGGGATAGAAATATTATTTGAGGAAGTAATAGCTGAAAACTGCCTTAATCTGGGGAAGGAAACAGGCATCCAGATCCAGAAGGCACAAAGAACTCCCATCAAAATCATAAAAGTAGGCCAACACCAAGACATATTCTAACTAAATTTTCAAAATACGGTGATAAAGAAAAAAAAACCTTAAAAACATGACAAAACTCCGTAACTTACAAGGGAAAACTTATAAGGCTAGCTGGAGATTTTCCAAAAGAAATTTGGCAAGCCAGGAGACAGAGGTATAATATGTTCAATACAGTGAATGGCAAAAATCTGTGGCCAAGAATACTCTACCCAACAAGGCTATCATTCAGAATAGAAAGAGAGATAAAGAGTTTCTCAGACAGGGCACCTGGGTGGCTCAGTGGGTTAAAGCCTCTGCTTTCGGCTCAGGTCATGATCTCAGGGTCCTGGGATCGAGGCCCGCATCGGGCTCCCTGCTCAGCAGGGAGCCTGCTTCCTCCTCTCTCTCTGCCTGCCTCTCTGCCTCCTTGTGATCTCTCTCCCTCTGTGAAATAAATAAAATCTTTAAAAAAAAAAAGAGTTTCTCAGACAAAAATTAAAGGAGTTCGTGACCACTAAACCAGCCCTGCAAGAAATATTAAAGTTGACACTTTGAGTGGAAAAGAGAGCCCAAAAGGGACAAGACAAGAAAAGATCAGAGAAAATTTCCAGAAACAATGACAAAATAAGTAATAAAATGGCACTTAATACATATCCATCAATAACTATTTTGAATTTAAATGGAACAACCACTCCAATCAGAAGACACAGGATGTCAGAATGGATTAAAAAAAGGGTTATGGACATTGGGGAGGGTTTGTGCTTTGGTGAATGCTGTGAAAGATGTAAGCCTGATGATTCACAGACCTGTACCCCTTGGGCAAATAATAAAAATAAAATTAAAAAAAAAATTAAAAAAAAAAAGCATCCATATGCTGCCTACAAGAGACTTATTTTAGACCTAAAGACACCTGCAGATCAAAAGTGAGGGAATGAAGAAATATTTGTCATCCAATGGACATCAAAAGAAAGCTTTAATAGCAATAGTTACATTGGATAAACCAGACTTTAAAACAAAGACTGTAACAAGAGATATAAAAGAGACAATCTAACAAGAAGATATAACAATGGTAAATATTTATGCATTTGAGAGCACCCAAATATATAAAACAATTAATAATAAGCATAAAGGAACTAATCAATAATAATACAATAATAGTGGGGAACTTTAATGCCCCATTTACATCAATGGATAGATCATCTAAACAGAAAATCAACAAGGAAACAATGACTTCGAATGACACTCTGGATCAGATGGACTCAAGAGAGATATTCAGGACATCCCATCCCAAAACAACAAAAACCATATTCTTTTCAAGTGCATATGGAAGATTCTCTAGACTAGATCACATATTAAGTCACAAAACAGGCCTGAACAAATACAAAAATTTTTGTCATACTATGCACATCTACTGACCACAATGTTATGAAATTTGAAGTCAACTACAAAAAAAAAAAAAAACCCTGGAAAGACCACAAATACATGGAGTTCAAGCAACATGCTACTAAGCAATGAATGGGTCAACCAGCAAATAAAAGAAGAAATTTTAAAAAAATACATGGAAACAAATGAAAATGAAAACACAATGGTCCAAAACCTTTGGGATGTGGCAAAGGTGGTCCTAAGAAGGAAGTTTAGTGCAACACAAGCCTACCTCAAGAAGAAAGAAAAATCTCAAATGAACAACCTAATCTAGTACCAAAAGGAGCTAGAAAAAGCACAACAAATGAAGCCTAAGCTAACAGAAGGAAGGAAATAATAAAGATTAGAAGAGAAATAAATGAAATGTAATCTAAAAAAAAAGCAATAGAACAGATCAATGAAAGTAGGAGCTGCTTCTTTGAAAAAATCAATGCAATTGATAAACTTTAGCCAGATTTATCACAAAGAGAATGAACCCAAATAAACAAAAATCACATATGAAGAGGAGAAATGACAACCAATACCAAAGAAATACAATTATAAGAGAATATTATGAAAAACTGTATGTCAACAAACCGGACAACCTAGAAATGGATAAATTCCTAGAAACATATAAATTACTAAAACTGAAACAGGAAGAAACAGAAAACTTGAACAGACTGATAACCAGCAAAGAAACTGAACCAGTAACAAAAAACTCCCTATGAACAAAAGTCCAGGAACACATGGTGAATTCTACCAAATATTTAAAGAAGAGTTAATATTATTCACATCAAATGATTCCCCCCCAAAAAAAAACCCACAGGAAAAGAAAGAAAACTTCCAGAATAATTCTATGAGGCTAGCATTACCCTGATACCAAAATCAGATAAAGACTCCACAAAAAAGAAAATCGCAGGCCAATATCCCTGATGAACACAGATATAAAAATTCTCAACAAAATACTAACAAACAAAATTCAGCAACATATTTTAAAAAATAATTCAACATGATCAAGTAGGATTTATTCCTGGCTTGTAACTGTGGTTCAATTTTTACAAATCAGTGTAATACATCACATTAATAAAAGAAATGTAAGAACCATATTATCATTTCAATAGATGCAGGAAAAGTATTTGACAAAGAACAACATCCATTCATGATAAAAAAACTCTCAACAAAGTAGGTTTAGAGAGAAAATCCATCAACATTATAAAGGCCATATAGGAAAAACCCACAATTAATATCATCCTACATAGGAAAAACTGAGAACTTTTCCTGTACAGTCAGGGAAAAGGCAGGATGTCCACTCTCACCACTTTTATTTAACATAGTATTGGAAGTCTTAGCCACACCAATCAGACAACAAAAAGAAATAAAAGTCATCCAAACTGGCAACTAAAACTTCCAATATTTCCAGATGACATGATACTATATATATAAAACCTGAAAGACTTCACCAAAAAACTCCTTGAACTGAAAAATGAATTCAGGAAAAATGCAGGATACAAAATCAACATACAGAAATTTGTTGCATTTCTATATACCAATAATGAAGCAGCAGAAAGAAAAATTAAGGGATCAATCTCATTTAAAATTGCACCAACAACCATGAGATACCTAGGAATAAACCTAACCAAAGAGGGGGAGGACCTGTACTCTGAAAAGTCTAAAACACTAATGAAAGAAATTGAAGATGACACAAAGAAATGGAAAGACATTCCATGCTTATGGATTAGAAGAACAAATATTGTTAAAATGTCTATGTTACCAAAGCAATCTACATATTTAATGCAATTACCAAATACCAACAACTTTTTTCACAGAGCTAGAACAAATAATCCTAAAATTTGTATGGAACTACAAAAGACCCTAAATAGCCAAAGCAATCTTGAGGAGAAAAAAAAAGCTGGAAGCATCACAGTTCTCACCTTCGGGTTATATTAGAAAGTTATAGTGATCAGAATAATATGGCACTAGCAAAAAAGAGACACATAGATTAATGGGACAGAATCTAAAAGCCAGAAGTAAACCCACAACCATATGATCAATAAATCTTCAACAAAGTAGGAAATATGCAAAGGAAAAAAGACCATCTCTTCAACAAATGGTGTTGGGAAAGCTGGACAGAATCATGCAAAAGAATGAAAATGGACCACTTTCTTATACCATAACAAAAATAAACTCAAAATGGATTAAAAAACTAAATGTGAGACCTGAAACCATAAAATTCGTACAGGAGATCTCAAGCAATAACTTCTTTGACATTGGCAAAAGCAACTTCTTTCTAAATATGTCTCCTGAGGCAAGGGAAACAAAAGCAAAAATAAACTCCTTGAAATTCATCAAAATAAAAAGCTTGTGCACAGCAAAGGAAATAATCAACAAATTAAAAGGCAACCTACAGAATGGGAAAAGGTATTTACAAATGACTTATCTGATAATGGGTTGGTATCCAAAAAAATGAATAACTTATAAAACTCAACTCCAAAAAACTAAATAATCCAATTAAAAAATGGGCAGAAGACACAAATAGACATTTCTCCAAAGAAAAAATCCAGATGGTGAACAGACACATGAGAAGATGCTCAATGTCACTCATCACCAGGGAAGTACAAATTGAAACTACAATGTGATATCACCTTTCATCTGTCAGAATGGCTAAAATCAACAAGACAAAAAACAATAGGTATTGGCAAGGATGTGGAGAAAGAGAAACACTCTTGTACTGATGGTGGGAATGCGAACTGGTGTAGCCACTCTGGAAAACAGTATGGAGATACCTCAAAAAGTTAAAAATAGAACTACCCTACAACCCAGTAATCACACTACTGGGTATTTACCCCAAAATTACAAAAACACCAATTTGAAGGTATACATGCACCCCTATGTTTATTGCAGCATTATTTACAATAGACAAATTATGGAAGCAGCCCAAGTATCCATCAGTAGATGAATGGATAAAGAGGAAGTGATATACATACCACACAATGGAATATTATTTAGCCATAAAAAGCATGAAATCTTGCCATTTGCAATGACATGGATGGAGCAAGAGAGTATAATGCTAAGTGAAATACATCACAGAAAGACAAATAGCTATGATTTCACTCATATGTGGAATTTAAAAAAGAAAACAAATGAGCTAAGGGGAAAAAAGAGAGAGAGGCAAACCAAGGAAGAGACTGATGGTTTCCAGAGGTTAGATGGGTTAGGGGAATATGTGATGCAGATTAAAATGTACACTTTTGATGAGCACTAGGTGTATAGAAGTGTTGAATCACTATATTGTTCACCTGAAATTAATATTACACTGCATATTGGGCGCCTGGGTAGTTCAGTGGGTTAAAGCCTCTGCCTTCGGCTCAGGTCATGATCTCAGGGTCCTGAGATCGAGGCCCGCATCGGGCTTTCTGCTCTGCGGGGAGCCTACTTCCTCCTCTCTCTCTGCCTGCCTCTCTGCCTACTTGTGATCTCTCTCTCTCTGCCAAATAAATAAATAAAATCTTTAAAAAATATATTACACTGCATATTAACTAACTGGAATTTAAATAAAAACATTAAGAAAGGAGATACAAACTAAAGTTATATAAATTTTTATAAAGACAGTAAAAAACTACATATAACAATCTATGAGATACATTTAAAGCAGTGATCAGAGGCATATTCAGAATATATGATAAAAAAGAAAATAATGAAAATAAATGAATTAAAGTATGGTTTCAAAAACAAAAATAGGAAACAACTGAGTAAACAAAAAAAGCGCAAGGGAAGAAATAATAAGTATTAAAGCAGAAATGAATGAAATGCAAAATTTAAAAAATCAAAATTCTGCTTTTTAAAACAGAGAAACCACTAGCTGGCTTGATGAAGGAAGAGAGGGCATAAATGTACAAAATAATAAACGACAAAGGAAAAATAACCATTGCAACAGAAAAAGAAAATACATTATTTGCAAACCTCTATGTAAATAAATTTGAAATTCTACATGAAACAGATAATTTCCTAGAGAAATACAGATGGCCAAAATTCTGACTTTAGTGTTAGAAAGATTAAATTAGGCAACTTTCATAGAAGAAATATGGAAAGTTATTAAGAAATACCCCTAGGGGGTGCCTGGGTGGCTCAGTCAGTTAAGCGACCAACTTGATTTCCACTCAGGTCATGATCTCAGGATCATTAGATCAAGCCCTGCTTAAGATTCTCTTTCTCCCTCTCCCTCTGTCACTCCCTTCTAAACCCTTCAAAAAAAAAAGGAAAGAAAGAAAGAAAAGAAATTACCCCAAATAAGCATCACTGAAATGGCTTACAGGTGACTTCTAGTAACCCATCAAAGATCAGATAGTACCAATTTTCTATAAACTACTTGAGAACATTTAAAAGGAATGAATATTCCTTAATACATCTTATGAAGCAAGTATGACACTGACAATTAATATGTAGATACAAAAATAATACAATATTAGCAAACACCCAACAATACATTTAGAAACCAATAAACTGTTACCAAGTGGGATTTATTTCATTAATACAAGGTTGGTCCTATATTAGAAATTTCATTTATATCATTCACCATAGTAATATAGTTAAGGACGAATACCTTGTGATTATCACCATACATACTAAACAAACCTTTGAGAAAATTCAAAACCCATTCATGTTTTTAAAAAGAGGGAAAAAAGTTCAAGAAAATAGGAATCAGGCAATGTTTTCTTAACATGATAAAAGATCTTCAATGAATTCTTAATGCTAATATTTTATTTAGTGCGGTACCACCAGAGGTTTTCCATTAAGGTCAGGAACAAGGAAAGTATGCCCACCACTTCATTCTTTTTCAGTCTTGTACTATATATATTAGTTGACTAGAGAAATCAATTAGATTTATAAGAACAGATAACAAGGGTATTATGATAAGTGAAATAAGTCAATCGGAGAAAGACAACTATCATATGGTTTTACTCATATGTGGGATATAAGGAATAGTGCAGAGAACAGATAGGGGAAGGGAGGAAAAACTGAATAGGAAGAAATCAGAAAGGGAGACAAACCATGAGAGACTTATCTCCAGGGAAACAGACTGAGGGTGGTAGAAAGGGAGGAGGGTAGGTGGGGGATGGGGTAACTGGGGGAAGGGCATTAAGGAGGTCACGTGATGTGATGAGTACTGGGTGTTACAAGCATCTGATGAATCATTGAACATTACATCAAAAACTATTGATGTACCATGTGTTGGCTAACTGATTTTAAATTTTAAAAAATTTGGGCGCCTGGGTGGCTCAGTGGGTTAAATCCTCTGCTTTTGGCTCAGGTCATGATCTCAGGGTCCTGGGATCGAGGCCCGCATCAGGCTCCCTTCTCGGCGGGGAGCCTGCTTCCCCCTCTCTCTCTCTGCCTGCCTCTCTGCCTCCTTGTGATCTCTCTCCCTCTGTGAAATAAATAAATAAAATCTTTAAAAATAAATAAAAATAAATAAAAATAAAAAATTTAAAAAGAATGGATAATAAAAAGTAAAGCCATTCAAATATGCAGATAATATAGTACACATATAAAAACAGAAGTCCTATAGAAACAAGGCAAATTAATGTAAGCAATAAAGAAATCAATAAGATAGCAGGATGTAAAGTTAACATACAAAAATAAATAATCTTTATACATACAAACACACACATATGCACATACAATCCAGCTGGAGGACACATTTTTAGAAAACATCTTATATGCAATAGATTAAATGCCTAGGAATAAACTTAACAGGAACACCTATATAAGGAAATTTTTAAATGTTTATTTAAATTCCAGTTAGTTAACACAGTGTAATATTAGTTACAGGTGTACAATGTAGTGATTTAACACTTCCATACAACTCCTTTTGCTCATCATGAGTGCACTCTTTATTGCCCATTATCTATTTAACCCATCCCTCCACACACCTCTCCTATGATAACTATCAGTTTGTTCTCTATAGTTAAGAGTCTGTTTCTTAGTTTGTCTCCCTCTCTCTCTTTTTTTTTATATAAAATACTCCTGAAGATCACAGGGAAACTTGAATAAATGAAAATATGTTCACTGTCCTTGGATAGAATAATAACTCAACATTTAAAAAATGTCAATTCTCCCTGTTAATGTATAAATTTAATAGAATCTCAAAAATATCAGCACACATTTTTATTGTGGTTAGACAAGTTGATAATAAAATTCATATATTTTAAAAATGCAAGAATAACCAGGATATAAGTGAAAGAGGAAACCTATGAGAAGGAGGTAATGATACCAGCCATTAAAGCATACTATAAAGCCTATGTAATGACAACATTTTGGTACTGGCACATGAATAGACGACAGCCTCATAAAAGAGAATAGAACCCCCCCCCCAAATGCCCAAGAACAAGTGGAGATTTTAGTATATGATAAAAGGGCATGTAAAATCATTGGGGCAAAGAGGGACATTTAATAAATGGTGCTAGAACAACTGAGACATTTGGGAAAAATAAAAGATCCATATCACATATCATATACAAAAAAATGATAAAATCAGCCAGAATATGGGAGGAACCTTACTTCAAATACAAGCAACAACAGATTAATCTAACTATATTACAAATGAATATCTTAACCTCACTGAACAGATGAGGAAGAACATAGCTAAACTAAGAAACTTGGGAAAACAGTATTTTGATTGCATCCTCTGAGGCTAAAGACGAAAAGAGCTGTTCATAAATACATATTAGCAGATCTATTTCTAACAGGTGTATTGTTTAACATTTCTCCAACTACTTTATTTTTTCAGTGTTCCAAGATTCATTGTTTATGCACCACACCCAGTGCTCCATGCAATACATGCCCTCCTTAATACCCACCATCAGGCTCACCCATCCCCCCACCTCCCTCCCTTCCAAAACCCTCAGTTTGTTTCTCAGAGTCCCCAGTCTCTCATGTTTCATCTCCCCATCCCATTTACCCCAATTCACTTTTCCTTCCTTCTCCTAATGTCCCCCATGTTATTCCTTATGCTCCACAAGTAAGTGAAACCATATAATTGACTTCCTCTGTTTGACTTATTTCACTCAGCATAATATCCTCCAGTCCCATCCATGTTGATACAAAATTTGGGTATTCATCCCTTCTGATGGAGGTGTAATATTCCATTGTATATATGGACCATATTTTCTTTATTCATTTGTCTGTCTAAGGGCATCTTGGTTCTTTCCATGAGATTGAAGCAGTGCTCAAAAACCTCCCAAAAAACAAGAGCCCAGGACCTGAAGGATTCCCTGGGCAATTCTACCAAACATTCAAAGAAGAAATAATACCTACTCTCCTGAAGCTATTTCAAAAAATAAAAATAGAAGGAAAACTTCCAGACCCTTTCTATGAAGCCAATATTACCCTGATCCCCAAACCAGGCAAAGACCCCATCAAAAAGGAGAATTTCAGACCAATATCCTTGATTAATATGGATGCCAAGATTCTCAACAAGATCCTAGCTAATAAGATCCAACAGTACATTAAAAAGATTATCCACCATGACCAGGTGGGATTTATCCCTGGGATGCAAGGGTGTTTCAACATTTGCAATCAATCAATGTGATAGAACAAATCAATAAGAGAAGAGAGAAGAACCACATGGTCTCCAACTACTGTTTTTAAAGGTTTTATTTATTCATTTGAGAGAGAGACAGAGAGAATTCAAGCAGGGGGAGCAGCAGGCAGAGGGAGAAGCAGGCTCCCCACTGAGCAGGGAGCCCAATGTGGGACTCCATCTCAGGATCCTGGGATCATGACCTGAGCCAAAGGCAGACACTTAACAAACTGAGCCACCCAGTCACCCCTCTCCAACTACCTTATACATATACCAGGAATGAACAAATGAGTAAATATTGTAGATAATGAGGGGTAGTTCAGAGAAAGTAGTTATAAAGTTAGAATGGATTGAAATCAGAATTATCAGTCTGAGCTCCTGAATTTTAATATCTATACATATAGGTAGGTACAGAAATGAATACAGCTATATCTGTAAGTAGGGGCATATACATACCATATATTTCCTACCTTTGTTGATGGAGAGGGCCTAGCAGCAATGAAACCCCAGTAGCAATGAACACACTTTGAGGTACTGGTTTCCAAATATCATTCTACAAGAAAGGAAATGGAGCTCCTTAGAGAAATAGCTTGACTCCAGGACTGTGGTGAGGAAAAAAACACAAGATGAATATGAACATCTTATTATGTCAGTAAAGAATGAAGTACACAAAAAAGGATATTGTCATTCTGAAAGAACACAGAACCAACCAAATGGAGTTCCCAATGACCAAAGCTGGAATGATTTGAATAATAAAATAAATAATCATATAAATTGATTATAACTCATGTGCAACATAGTGATTCATGAGTCAATATTGATATAAATTATTTGAGTCAATATTTTGAAATACATTTTATGAAATAATTTCTATAAATAAAATAAAACATAAATAAACGGAAAAACAAAATAAATAAATGGAGAAGAAAAAAATGGCTTTTCAGGAGAATTCCAATAAATGTAATAGGAATGAGGAAAATAGAAAGTCACGATTGGGTAATAACTGTTGTAAGCAAGATCCTCAGATGGATTCTAAAAGTAGTGAGCAAAAGCCTCAGAAGAAACAATATCTTTATACTCAAAGTATTTCCTATATAATATTTATTTCTTACAAATGGGAAAAAGCACCATTACAATAGACCAACATAACTGCCACCACCTTAATCAAGTGATCAAGAAGAATATGACTAGTAATACCACATAGTAATACCACAAGATGTGGACATCATGTACCCTATGATATGATGCATGGAAAGGGAACAAAATTACATGTGCAGTACAGCATATAACACCTAAAATTAAGTCTCAATCACATGTATTCCTTGACATCTGGGAAAACCCAGAGGGCCTCAAATGATCTAAACACATGTTTTCTTCCTATTGTGCTCCCATAAATAAGGCCCCCTTGACAAAGAACCCTCCTTATCATGGGAACTAGGTACAGTACCTGCTTATCCCTGAGTAATGGGCATTAGTTTCCAACCAGAATTACTCAAACTAATCATAACTTTCCATGTGAAGCAAGGGTCCTCTTGTTACCACAAAACTGCCCCACCCACAAAGCCTCAATTGTTCACTCTCTTCCAGAGCATAACCTGTGAGGCTTTACCTGGCATGTAGTGTCTTCCTCCCCAAGACTATGAGTAAATGTTACTAATAACCTGATGTGAGTTAATTTCTTCAGTATCCAGTGTCATGTGCTCATCTAGTCCCATAAAAATAGAGTGGAAATCCCTCCATTGTCAATGGGGTGGTATCAATGGGGAAGAGAATAAAACAGGTATTCTTCCCAAAAACGTGTAACTTCAATCTAATCATAAGAAAACATCAGATAAATCCAAATTGACAGATATTCTATAAAATACTTCACCAGTATCTTCAAAATGTCAGGGCTATGAAAGACCCAGAAAGACTGATAAACTGTCAGCCTCAAGGAGACTATGGAGAAATGGCAGACAAATGTAGTGTGGTATCTTGAATGGGATCCTGGAATATAAAAAGGACCTTATCCATCAACAGATGAATGGATAAAGAAGATATTATATATATATATATGCACATACATATATACACACAATGGAATATTATGCAGCCATCAAAAAACAAAATCTTGCCATTTGCAACAATGTGGATGGAACTAGAGGCTATTATGCTAAGTAAAATAAGTCAATCAGACAAAGACAATTATGATATGATCTCACTGATATGAGGAATTTGAGAAAAAAGACAGAGAATCATAGGAGAAGGGAGGGAAAAATGAAACAAGACTGAAATCAGAGAGGGAGACAAACCATAAGAGACTCTTAATCTCAGGAAACTAACTGAGGGTTGCTGGAGAGGAGGGTGGGAGGCATGGGGTGGCTAGGTGACATTGGGGAGGGTATGTGCTATGGGAAGTGCTGTGAATTGTGTAAGACTGATGAATCACAGACCTGTACCCGTGAAACAAATAATACATTACATGTTAATAAAAACAAAAAAATTTAAAAAATTAAAAATAATAAAATGGGAATGGACTAAAAAAAGTAAAAAGAAAAGGACATTAGTGGGACAATTGGTAAAATTCAAATAAAGGGGCGCCTGGGTGGCTCAGTGGGTTAAAGCCTCTGCTTTCGGCTCAGGTCATGATCTCAGGGTCCTGGGATCGAGGCCCGCATCGGGCTCCCTGCTCAGCAGGGAGCCTGCTTCCCCCTCTCTCTCTCTCTGCCTGCCTCTCTGCCTCCTTGTGATCTCTCTCCCTCTGTGAAATGAATAAATAAAATCTTAAAAAAAAAAAATAAATAAATAAATAAAATTCAAATAAAGTATGTATATTTGTTAATGGTACTGCATCAGTGTTAATTTCATAGTTTTTATAATTTTTCTAAGGTTATATAAGACACATTAGGGAAATCTGGGTGAAAACTTTCTGTGCTATTTTTTGCAAACTTTCTGTAAGTTTGAAATTATTTCAAAAATAAAAATTAAAAAGAAATAAAATCAAGGCTTAAAAGAAGAGTTATTCTGTAAATGACACTGTTCAACAATCTAATCAACTGAAATATAGTTAAGAGGAAAATTAAAAAGATGGAAAAATGCTCATTCACATCATCCATTAAAAATAAATTCAAACTGCCTTAGAGAGCCATTATAAGAAATGAAACTGCAGTCATCTCCGAGATGTAGATGAATATTTATTTGCTCTTTAGATGAGAAAAGCGTTTTTAAGTATAAAAGAAATGAAATCCAATAGACAGAAATATACAATTCACTATTTACAGTTTAAAGTCTAGGATATCAAAACTAACTGCAAGAAAAACTAAAATGCAAAGGAGAATTATAATTTTTTTAAGATTTTATTTATTTATTTCACAGCGGGAGTGAGATCACAAGGAGACAGAGAGGCAGGCAGAGAGAGAGGGGGAAGCAGGCTCCCTGCTGAGCAGAGAGCCCGATGCAGGCCTTGATCCCAGGACCCTGAGATCATGACCTGAGCCGAAAGCAGAGGCTTTAATCCACTGAGCCACCCAGGCGCCCGAGAATTATAATTTTTTGATGAAGAGGAAAAAAAGATAAAATCTGTTATGAGGTTTTAAAGAGAGAACATGAAACGATTAGCCACACAACTAAAGTGAATCATACTTTAGGATGGGAGATGCACAAGAGGGTGGAGGGGAAAGTAGACCACTGAGTAATCCAACCCCATTGCTTTTTTTTTTTTTTTTTTACTAATCCCTAAGCCTTGACCCTGGGTAAATTAGGTCACTATAGGTATAATTTATAGAAAGGATACTGCTGAAATTTACCTAATTGGAAAATGAGTTGGAAAAAACTTGGGTGCAATCCAAGACCTCAGCAACAGGAGCCCTTCACTTTCTTCCAGGAACTTGCTAAAAACAAGAGGCAGGTTTGGTAACGCTCTGTATCTTAATGGTTCCTTTCCAAAATTAAACTCGCTGGGAGAGGACTTCAATTGGCAGAACTTAGGCCACTTGACCCCCTGTGGCTCAATCAATTCTGAACTGGAAGGCGGGACCAGACTTCTGACCCGCCCTGAGAAATGGAGTTCAGTTCTCTTCCACAAAAGTGAAAAGGTTATGATCATGTGCTCGCTCCACCTGTTTGAATCTACATGGGTGGAAAGCAAGGCACAATGTGTCTGCACCTGGTCAGAGTTTTTACCAGGCCAGGTCTCAAACCCAGAGAACCAATGTCAAGATTTATTGGCTAAAACTGTGGAAAGAACCTAGATGTCCATCAAAAGATGAATGGATAAAGAAGACGTGGTATATATATATATATATATATATATATATATATATATATATATATATACACAAAGGAATATTA
>LNAC01001838.1:37238-74062 GCA_002007465.1 Ailurus styani
GAAATAAGTCAATCAGAGAAAGACAATTATCATATGATCTCTCTGATATGAGGAACTTGAGGGGCAGGGTGGGGGGTCGTGGGGGGTAGGGAGGGAAAAATAATGAAACAAGATGGGATGGGGAAGGAGACAAACCATAAGAGACTCCTAATCTCACAAAACAAACTGAGGGTTACTGGGGGGTGGGAGGGTAGGGATAGGGTGGATGGGTTATGGACATTGGGGAGGATTTGTGCTTTGGCGAATGCTGTGAAAGGTGTAAGCCTGATGATTCACAGACCTGTACCCCTGGGGCAAATAATAATAATAATAATAAAATGAAAAAATTAAAAAAAAGATTTATTGGCTATACAGAAGGGGGTGTTAACTTTAAACTTGACACTTGATGACAAAAAACTGTCAGATGTTAGTGTCTCCAGTGTTCTGATATATTAAACAAGTCAAATTCCCACCACAATGGGGAAAATGTGTTCTGACTTCTGCGCAGTGAAGCCAGCAAAGTGTTTACATTGACACCTGACAAAAGCAGCACAAAAGAGAAAACTTCGACCCAATAAAACTCCTATCAATTACAAGAATAGCTAATATTTTTAAGTTTCTCTCACCCCACACTCCTAATTCCACTTCTTCCCTTTTTATTTATTTTTCTTTTCCACATTATTTACCACCTTTTGGAATACAATATATTTTATTCATATGCTCTTTTTTTAATCACCCTTTCCTGTGGTGAAACAATATAAATTCCAGGAGAGCATAACTTTTGTTTATTGTTCATTAATGTATCTTAAGTGCCTATACTAGTTCCTGGATCAATGGGTACTTAATATTTGTTGAATGAATAAGCAACATTTTTTCCAGCCACAATAGCTTCTTTTTTGTTCCTCTAACACTAACTCACTAGGCATGCTTCCATGCCTTTCTATGTGCTTTCCTGTAAAAGCCTGCCTTCAGATATCCCTATAACCACATCCTTACTTAATTCATATTTCAGGTTAGCTTATCAGGCAAGTCTTAGTCTTCATGACACTTAGCATGTGATCATAGTTTTGTTTTTGTTTGTTTTTGCTTTGCTTTAGTTTTTTGCTTTGTTTTTCTGTTCTTAAACAATTTTTTTCTTTTATCCTAATGGCAAGTAAAGAAGCAGATGGGCCATGATTGTTTTAATTTTTGCAATACGATGTCATCCTTCAGCATATGGGATAATGGCATGAGATCTTAAAATCGGATCCCTGGCCTTATGGTTTTAGCACCTAGTAGCTTCATGACCTTGGACAGATATATTAACTCTTCCAAGATTTCATTATCCATCCTTAAAATTAGAATAGCAACTGATATGACTTCCTAAGGCTGTTGGTGGGTGTTGGTGTTCATTCAGATAACACATAATAATTAGCATTGACTGTAAGTTATCAGAACTGAGGGTCAGGAGATCTGGGGTTCTTCCCAGTTTCTATTTCTTAAAGCTATTTTGTGATTTATAAGAAGATACCCTAAACCACACTTACTGTGCTTTAGATTGTACTTCTGTCAAAAGGAATAAATCCTGTCAATATTATTTACCATAAATGATTTAAGATATAAATCTTTAATTCATCATGAACATCATTAAATTTTTAATGGGTGATGGACATTTGAAGTGCTTAGGGTGTCCAGAAAAAAAATCCTTAAAAAACCCAGACAGGGATAATGAGAAAACCTGTTATTCCTCCCTTAAAGGGCAGGACATTTTCCCAGCCTAATGTCAAATATTGCACAGAGAATCCTGAACAGAAAACAATTGAGAAGTCAGATTGGAGTTCCACTTTTACTGAGAGGAACCCCCCAGCATCTTGGTGCAGAACAAAACAACAGATGCTTTTCAAAAAGCAGAATTTTAAAGTAATTTTTTTTTTATTTTTCTCTCATATCCTGAACAAATCTTGAAAACAGCCCCCTTAAATTTTTAATTTGCAAATGATATAATCTCTGGTATGTTGCATATTTTACATGTGCTTTAAAATCCTTTTTCTAAATATGGTGCCACAAACATAATTCAGTTAATTTATGGAAAATGTTCAGCGTATTACTCAGTTGGAAGCTGAATTTGATCAGGATTTACTTTTACAAGAAAAAGTATGATTTAATTTTTCGGTTTCAGTAAATGTATAAATGACTCTGTATGGCATCTTCCTTCTGAATCCTAAATCTAATACTGGTAGGTCTATAGTAAGATAGCTAAATATAGGAAACCCACTTTGCTGCCTCAAAACTATCATTCAGGATCTATGCAATTTCGATAAGCAATATACTAGATATTTCTTCCCCTGGATGAGTGCAGCATAGATTCAGGAAGAATTAGATAAATGTCTTTCTTTTGTAAAAAAAAAAATTAAGACCTTTTTAACATTTATTTTGAGATGATTGTAGATTCACATGCAGTTGTAAGAAATAATGCTTAGAACTCCAAGTTATACTTTATCCAATTTTTCCCAATGATAATACATTACAAAATTATAGCATAGTGTTAGAACCAGGACACTGACATTGATAATACCCATTGATCTTATTTAGGTTGTTCCAGCTTTACTTCAGTGTGTGTGTGTGAGTGTGTGTGTGTGTGTGTGCGTGTGTGTACTTACTTCTATGCAGTCTTATCACATGTGTAGGTCCATGTTTCCACCACAATACACAAAGTTCTAAACAAGTCCAACACCACAATGATCTCCCTAATGTTATCATTTTGCAATTACACCTATCTTCCTTCTAGAAAAATTCCCCATACCAAACCACTATAAACTACTAAACTGTCTTCATTTTTAAATTTTTGTCATTTCAAAAATCATATAAATGGAATAATAAAATACGTAAGTTTTAGAATTAGCTTTTTTTTTCAACTCCCCATAATTCCAAGGAGATTTATCAAAGTTTTTGGATGTGTCAAGAGTTTATTACTTTTTGGGCACCTGGGTGGCTCAGTCGTTAAAGTGTCTGCCTTTGGTTCAGTCCATGATCTCAGAGTCCTGGGATTGAGCCCCGCATCTGGCTCCCTGCTTGGCAGGAAGCCTGCTTCTCCCTCTCCCATTCCCCCTGCTTATGTTCCCTCTCTAGCTATGTCTCTCCCTGTCAAATAAATTTTAAAAAATCTTTTAAAAAAGAGTTCATTACTTTTTAATTTTGAGTAGTATTCCATGATATGGATATTCCACAGTTTGTTTCACTCATTCAAGGACATTTGGGTTTTTCCAGTCATTGACAAACAGATAAAATTGCTGTGAACAATTGTGTAGATGCTTCTGTGTGAAATTAAACTTTTAATTCTCTGGTCTAAATGCCCACAAGTGATAGTTATGGCTTGTATGTTAAGTCCATGTTTAATTTTAAAGAAAGTGCCATACTGTTTTACAAAGTGGCTAAATCTATTTTACATTTCCGCCAGAAATGTACAAGCAATCCAGCTTCCCTCCACATCCTTGCCAGCATTTGGTGTTATCATTTTTTTATTTTAGTTACTCTAATATGTGTATAGTGATATTCTCACTGAAGTCTTAATTTGCATTTTTCTAATGACTAATGATGACTAATGATGTTGAAGATATTTTACTGTGCTTATTTGCCATCTGTATATCTCCTTTGGTGAAATTTTTGCTGTCTTTTGCCCATTTTCTACTTGGATTCTTTGGTTGTTGATTGTTGAGTTTTATGAGTTATTTTTATTTTCTAGATAGTAGTCTTTTGTTGAATACATGCCTTTCAAATGTTTCTCCTGTCTGTAGCTTGTATTTTCATTCCTCCAAAGAACCTCCCACAAAGAAAAGTTTTTAATTTAGATGAGGTCTAATTTACTGTTTTTTTAAAATAGATTGTGCTTTTGATGTCAAATCAAAGAACTTTGCCTAGGTCTAGATCCAGATTTTCTCCTGTGACATTTTCTGAAATTACTATAATTTTACACTTTACATTCAATCTGTGACATATTAATTTTTAGTTCTATGTTCTGTTTTACTTCTATATGTGTCTATACCTTCTAATGCCACATTATCTTAATTGCTGTAGTTATATAGTAAGATTAACATCACTTGAAGTGATTCTTTTTACTTTATTATTCCTTATTAATTACGTTTTAGCTATTCTAGTGTTTTGTCTTTCCATATACATTTTAGAATAAGGTTCTTTACATCTGTATTGTATGGGTGGATGTTTCTGTGATTTGTCCTGCATACCCGACCACCCCAAAACGCACATACACAGGCAAGCTAAAGAATGTTGTTTGTGACATTTGTGTTGCATAAGTGACTTCAGGAGCCTAAGTAGTTGACATTAGCTGGCCTCCAGGTCAGAATTGGCCCTTCTGGACTGGAGGCCAAGAGCTGTAAATCTCACCTTACATCCCCTCCTGCTCCAGGCTGGGCTGCACACCACTCCCCTACCCCCAGACCGAAATGGATTCCAGGAAGGGAAACAGGCACACATAGCCCAGGCTCCTTGAATATGTTAAGACATAACATTGAAGTGTAGCTTGCTCCAAACTGCACATAAGCAAACAAATGTTTAAGTTCAGACCCCATCATTTGCCCTATAAATATATGGGGATGATCATTTAGAAGTCTTACCTGAAGGGGGGACGCTCTGCCCAGACCTCTCAACTCCAGCCAACTCCGGCCAGCTGTCTCCACTGGGCTTCCCCAGCTAGCAAGATTGGACGTTGTAAGGACCCGCTCCAGAGGAGAGACTGGTAAACTTTTCCTCCAGTTTAGAGACTGGTGCCCTGGCTTTGATAACAAGACTGAAAGCCTGTGAAACTTTCAAAATGTAGAAGGAACATTGCGTTTCTTTTGTTTAATGTCATTCCTGAGTGAATGGGAGAGAATGAAAAGATTCTTTGAATATTGCAGAAACCTCCTATGCTAATGATTAAAGCTACCAAGTATCCATTCTCAATCACCTTTTTTAAATAATATTTTTTCCTGCAAAGTTTGTTGGAATATGCCATTGCATCTGAATTTGCATTTGACCTGAGGTCAGGTTGTGGAGCTGAAGCTGCAAGTTCTTTGTGTGTCTGCAAATAAACTCTTTCCTCCTAAGTCTGTGAGGGCATAATATTGTTCTATGCTTGGAAGAGTTTAATAAATTTGATTATTTTCCTAAAATTAGTTCAAACCCTAGCCTCTTGAATTATTGATTCTAAAAAATGTTTAAATACAATAATTCCCAGAGGAAAAAAAACTGATTATCTGCTACTTTGAAAATGTGCTGGCCTTTCAGGAAGTCAGACAAAAAGAAAACAACCTTTCTCAAAGAAACTTTACCTTAGAATCATTTTAATAATAATCCATATTCATGTGAATCCTTAAGCAAATAAGACTAGTTTGATATTTTAGCTTATACACAGGTACATTTCTTCACTCTGATTATAATATGGAATTTAATAAAAGTACATATTTTGTTTTCTGGAAGAGTTGGTTTTGTTTTCTCATGCAGAATTTAGTTTATCTAAATTTCCTAAATACCTATACTGGTTTTACTAAATATACAAGTTAATATCACAACCACATAATCCTATAGAGAGTAAAGCTATCTCTCAAAAATGAAGGCAACATAAAAGCATTTCCAGATAAACAAAACTGAGGAAATTTATTTTTAGCAGGCCATTCTTATAAGAAATGGAAGAAGTTCTTCAGGCTCAAAGCAAGTGACACCAAATGGTAATTCAAATGCAAACAAAAAATAGAGACTAGTATGTTAAGCTAAATAAGTCAGTCAGAAAAAGACAAACAATTTCAATCATATGTGGAATTTTAAGAAACAAAACAAATGAGCATAGGGAAAAATATAACAGAGAGAGGCAAACCAAGAAACAGACTCTTAACTATAGAGAACAAACTGATAGTTACCATAAGGAAGGTGTGTGGGGGGATGGGTTAAATAGGTAATGGGCAATAAGGAATGCATTTGTGATAAGGATAAGGTGTTGTATGGAAATGTTGAATCACTACATTGTATACCTGAAACTAATATTACACTGTATATTAACTAACTGAAATTTAAATGAAAACTTAAAGAGTAATGGTAAAGATAATTATGTAATTATAAAAGACAATATAAATGCATACTTTTCTCCTTTCTTTTTTAACTGACTGAAAAGCAATTCTATTAAATAATATGTATATATGATTGGACTTATATAAAAATGCAATATACTTGTAATGTGTTTACCAATAATAGTTTAAAAGAGTTGGGTGGAACCAAAGCTATATTGGGCTAAAGAAATGACTACAGATGGTGAAGTATTAATGATAATAAATAATTATAATAATTAATATCATGTAATAATAGGTGTAGTATGTACAATAATAATATGACAAAAAGGGTAGGAGAAAGGGAATAGAGCTATATAGGAGTAATGTTTCTATATATCACTGGAATTAAGCTAATACAAATATGTATCTGATAAGATACAATGTATATGGTAAGCCCTACAGCAACAACTATATAGAAAGATAAAAAAAATAGAGAAATGTTAATGCTTCATTAGAAAATACTCAGTGCAAAAGAAAGGAGTAATGAAGGAATACAAGAACAAAATAAAACATGAGACACATAAAAAATAAAAAATAGAAGTAATTTAGTTTTTATAATTACATGAAATATAACCACATTAAATGTACCAATTAAGAGACAGACATTGAGAATAGATAATTATGATCCAGCTATATGCTGTATACAACAAGCTCACTTTAGATTCAAAGACACAACTAGGATGAAAATAAAAGGACAGAAAATGTATCACATGCAAACAGTAACTGAAAGAGAGCTGAATTGGCTAACTTAACATAAAGACACATTTCACATAAACAGAAAAACTGCTCAAGATTAAAAAGGACATTATCTACATACAAAACATATATGAACAAAGCAGTCAATTCATTTAGAAGATATGTTATAAACATATACAGTTAAATTCCAGAGTATAAAGATATGTGAAGTGAACACTGACAGAACTGAAGGGAGAAATAAGTATACAATAGTATTGGAGATTTTAAGACCCCGTTTTCAATAATAAAACAACCAGGCAGTTGCAGGGTCATGGGCCTCAGCCAGTTGCCAGCCATGCAGGGCCCACGCCAATGCAGTACCACCCAGGAGGGCACAAAGGGACTGCTGCCATGGCTGCCACAGCCCCAGCAGAGGCGGGACCTTTGTGCGCCTACGGTGTGAGGCATGGGAATGAGCACGGAGAGCACGGAGGCGTGGGAAGGAGCAGTTCGTGGTGCCACCTCACAGTAGTCTACCTTTGCTTCCCGGCGCCCAGCGAGGTTCGAGTTCTCAGACTACTATGGAAAGAGAAAAGAAAAACTAGGAGCATTTTCTTTAAACTGTCCTTTGACTTCACATAGTTACTGTGGCCTTTGGAACTAGTATGACAGATACAGAGCATCTAGCAAAATAGTGGCAGCTGCTTACCTTGACCCAAACTTGAATCACACACTGAATTTGAGTACCAATACTCACCTGGGTACTGGAGTGGAATGTTCCCCTGGGGCAATGGAGCAACTGTTGAAGGTCTTTTATTATTTTGAAAATTGAGCCAGTATTATCAGGCATGGAGATGCTACTGACATCCAGGCATCTTTTAGAAGACAGTGGACAGTCACAAAGTAAAGCACAGGGCCTGCTATGGATTTTGCCTCAGTCACCTGTGGTCAGAAGAGGTTCACTGGCTCTATTTGGATATATTTGTCTCAAATGTGAGGGAGAAGTATGAACTTGCACATCCACTAGAGGAGTGGAAGTAAGATTACATACCTACTGTGGTATAACTCACACTCGATTTGTTTTGCATATCCTCACACACAAGAGGATAAATGTCTTTGCTTAATTTTCATACTGATTATAATTATGATTCCTATATAAACAAAACTGGCTGGTAATGATTAACAAATGATCTCTTCTGAATAAATACATAAAAACAACTAGGCAGAAATCAACATAGAAAAATAAGACTTGAACAATAGTAATTAATGTTGAGCCAATTAGCCTTAATAGACATATACAGAACACACCACTCAACAACATAATGTACATTCTTCTCAAGTGAACATTGGAAACATTCTCCAGGATAGACCTTATGTTAGACCATGAAACAAACCTCAAAAAATTCCAAAGTATAGAAATAATTCAGTGTAGTACTTTGGTCACCAAAGGATGAAATTAGAAATCAATAACAGAAAAATAAATTTGGGAAGCTCATAAATATGTGGAAATCAAACAACACAATTGAATATCCAATGAGTCAAAGGAAAAATAAAAAGGGAAATCAGAAAATATTTTGACATAAATGAAAATGAAGACACAACATAACAAAAGTTATGAGATGCAGCTAAAGCAGCACTTAGATGAAAATCTATAGTTGTAAATGCTAATATTAATAAAGAAGAAAGATTTTTTAAAAACGAAGAAAGATTTAAAACCAGTAATTTAAATTTTCCCCTTAGGACACTGGAGAAAGAAGAGCAAACTGAACATAATGCATCCAAAAAAGAAGGAAATAATACAGACTGGAGTGGAAATTAATGAAATCAAACACAAAGAAAACAATAAAGAAGATGAATGAAACCAAGAGCTGGTCCTTTGAAAAGATTAATAAAATTGGCAAACTTTTAGATAGACTGATCAAGAAGAAAGAGATAAAATTCAAACTACTAGAATTGGATAAAAAATTTGGGACATTACTGGGTACCTGGGTGGCTCAGTCAGTTAAGCACCTGCCTTTTGCTCAGGTCATGGTCCCAGGGTCCTGGGATTGAGTCCCACATCAGCCTCTTTGCTCAGCAGGGAATCTGATTCTCCCTCTGCCTGGTGCTCCCCCTGTTTGTGCTTTGTACCTCTCCCTCTCTCTGATAAATAAATCAACTCTTTAATAAAAGTTGGGACATTACTATGATTTTAATAAAAATAAAAAGGATTATAAAGGAATACTGTGAATAATTATATGCTAATAAATTAGATAATTTACATGGAATGAACAAATTACTAGAGAGACATGAACTATAGAAATTATTCCAGAAGACAACCTGAATAGACATATATAATAAGTGAAGAAATTGAATTAGTAAAAAAGAAATACTACCCACAAACAAACTCCAGGTCCAAATGACTTCAGAACTGAATTCTACCAAATATTTAAAGGATAATCAATACTTCACAAACTCTTACAAAAAACATGAGAAGAGAACTGTTCCCAAATCATTTAATAAGGAGAATATTGGCTTAATATCAAAACGAGACAATGACATCACAAGAAAACTACAGATCAATAATTCTTATGAATATGAATGTAAAATTTACCAACAAAATACAAACAGAATCTAGCAAACTGAAAAAGAGTTATACAACCTTACCAAGTGGGGTTTATCTCAAGAATGCAAGGCTGGTTTAACACCCCAAAATTAATTAATACAATACATTATAAAAATAGAATAACAAATAAAAACCACTTGACTATTGCCCTAGACAAAGGAAAAAATATTTGACAAAATCCAAGATTCCTTGTGATATAAAAAAATATTCAACAAACTAGGAATGGAAGGGAAAAAATTCCTCAGCCTGATAAAGCTTTCATGAAAAGCCCAGAACTGAAACACACTAATAGCGAAATATTAGATGTGTTTCTCACAAGATTACAAAAATTACAAAAATGTTTTTTTTCTCAGTACTGCTATGCAACATTCCATCAGAGGTTTCTAGGGTTACTAGGTAAGAAAAAGAAAGGTATCCTTAGAATTGGATTGGAAAGGAAGAAGTAAAACTATATCCACAAATAATATGAACTTCTGTATAGAAAATCCTAAGGAATCCACTATTAGAATTAATAATGACTCCAGCAAAATTGGAGGACATAAGAATAAAACGTGAAAATCAATTGTCCTTTTACACACTTGCAATGAACAATCTAAAACAAAATTAAGAATACAATCCCATTTACAATGGCACCTCCAAATTGAAAGTGAGAGGGTGGAAAACATCTATCATGTTAATAGACATCAAAAGAAATCTGGGGTAGCCATATTTATATCAGACAAACTAGATTTTATTTTATTTATTTATTTATTTTTAAAGATTTTATTCATCCATTTGACACGGAGAGAGTGAGGGAGAGAGAGAGACAGAGAACAAGCACAAGCAGGGGGAATGGCAGGCAGGGGAAAATCAGGCTCCCTGCTGAGCAAGGAACCTGATGTGGGGCTCAATCCTGGGACACTCGGATCATGACCTGAGCCAAAGGCAGCCACTTGACTGATTGAGCCACCTAGGTGCCCCCGGCCAAGCTAGATTTTAAACCAATGACAGTAATAAGAGATGAAGAAGTACACATCATAATAAAGGTGTCTATCCAACAAGAAATTCTAACAATTATAAATATTTATGCCCCTGACTTGGGAACAGCCAAATATATAAACCAATTAATAACAAACTTAAAGAAACTCATTGATAATAATACAATAATAGAAGGGAATAACACCCCACTCACATCAATGGACAAATCATCTAAGCAGAAGATCAACAAGGAAACATTGGATTTGAATGACAGTGGACCAGAGGGCCTTAACAGATATATTCAGAGCATTTCATCCTAAAGCAGAAGAATACACATTCTTTTTGAGTGCACACAGAGCATTCTCCAGGATAGATAATAACATCCTGGGTCACAAAACAGGCCTCAACTGTTACAAAAATATTGAGATCATACCATGCATATTTTCAGATCACAATGGAATGAAACTTGAAGTCAACCACAAGAAAAAATTGGAAAGACTACAAATACATGGAGGTTAAAGAACATCCTACTAAAGAGTGAATGGGTTAACCAGACAATTAAAGAAGAAATTTTAAAAAATACATTGGCAAACAAAAATGAAAACATAACAGTTCATGGATGCTTGGGTGGCTCAGTCGATTAAGCATTTATCTTTGGCTCAGGTCATAATCCCAGGGTCCTGGGATCAAGTCCCATATCCAGACCCTGCTCAGCAGGGAACCTGCTTCTCCCTCTGTCACTCCCCCTGGTTGTGCACTCTTGCTCTCTCTCTCTGACAAATAAATAAATAAAATATTTTTAAAAAACCAGAAAACACAACAGTTCAAAACTTTGGGACACAGCAAAGGTGGTCATAAGAGGGAAGTGTATAGCAATACAGGCCTTCCTCAAGAAACAAGAAAGCTCTCAAATACACAACCTAACCTTACACCTAAAGGACCTGGGGATAGAATAGCAAGTAATACCTAAAACCTGCAGAAGAAGGGAAATAATTAAATCAGAAAAGAAATTATATAGAAATAAAAAAAAAACACTAGCATAGATCAATGAAACTAGGAGCTGGTTCTTTGAAAGAATTAATAAGATTGATAACCCCTTAACCAGACTTATCAAAAAGAAAAGAGAAAGGACCCAAATAAATAAAATCATGAATGAAAGAGATTACAACCAACACTGCAGAAATACAATTATAAGAGAAAGTTATGAGCTGTTACATGCCAACAAATTAGGTGATCTAGAAGAAATGGATAAATTCCCTGAAACATATACACTAACAAAACTGGAACAGGAAGAAAGATAAAATTTAAACAGACCCATAACAAGCAATGAAATTGAATTAGTCATCAAAACTCTCCCAACAAACAAGATTCCAGGGCCGGATGGCTCCCAGGGGAAACCAACCAACATTAAAAAAAAAATTGATACCTATTCTTCTGAAGCTGTTTCAAAAAAATAGAAATGGAAGGAAAACTTCCAAACTCATTCTACAAGGTCAGCATCACCTTCATCCCAAAACCAAAGACTCCACTAAGAGGAGCGTACACTGAAAACTATAGAACACTTATGAAAGAAATTGAAGAAAACACAAAGAAATGGAAAAACATTCCATGCTCATGGATTGGAAGAAAAAAAATATTGTTAAAATGTCTATACTACCCAAAACAATCTACACCTTCAATGCAATCCGAATCAAAATAACACCAGCATTTTCCACAGAGCTAGAACAAGCAATTATAAAATTTGTATGGAACCACAAATGACCCCAAATACCAAAGGAATGTTGAAAAAGAGAGGCAAAAAGGGAGGCTTCACAATCCCAGACTTCAAGTTCCATTAGAAAGCTGCAATCATCAGGACAGTATGGCACTGGCACAAAAACAGACACATAGATCAATGGAACAGAATAGAAATGGACCCCCGATTCTATGGTTAACTAATCTTGGACAAAGCAGGAAAGAACATCCAATGGAAAAATGACAGTCTCTTCAACAAATCATTGTGGTGAAACTGGACAGCAATATGCAGAAGAGTGAAACTGGAACACTTTCTTACACCATACACAAAAATAACTTCAAAATGGATGAAAGACCTAAATATGAGAGAGGGAACCATCAAAATCCTAGAGAAAAAAACAGGCAGTACCCTCTTTGACCTCGGCCACAGCAACTTCTTACTAGATACGTCTCCAGAGGCAAGAGAAATAAAAACAAAAATGAACTATTGAGAATTCATCAAGATAAAGATCTTCTCTGCACAGTGAATGAAACAATCAACAGAACTAAAAGGCAACTGATGGAAAGGGAGGAGATATGTATAAATGACATATCTGATAAAGTGCTAGTATCCAAAATCTATAAAGAACTTCTCAAACTCAACATCCAAAAATCCCCTAATAATCCAGTTAAGAAATGGGAAAAAGACATGAATTGACACTTTTACAAAGAAGACACCCAGATACCTAACAAACACATGTAAAGATGCCTACCATCATTCATCATCGAGGAAATACAAATCGAAACCACAATGAGATACTACCTCACATCTGTTAGAATGGCTAAAATTAACAACTCATAAAACAACAGATGTTGAGGATGCAGAAAGGGAAACACTTTTGCGCTGTTGGTGGGAATGCAAACTGGTGCAGCCACTCTGGAAAACACTATGGAGATTCTTCAAAAAGTTAAAAATAGAACTACCTTAGGACACAGCAGTTGCACTCCATGTATTTATCCAAAGGATACAAAAATACTGATTCAAAGGGGCACATGCACCCCGATGTTTATAGCAGCATGATCAACAATAGCTAAATTATGGAAAGAGCCCAAATGTCCATCAACTGATGAACTGATAACAAAGAAGTGGTACACACACACACACACACACACACACACACACACACACACACATGCTGGAATATTACTCAGCCATTAAAAAGAATGAAATCTTGCTCTTTGCAACAAGGTGGATGGAACTAGAGTGTTTTATGCTATGCGAAATGTCAGTCAGAGAAAGACAATACCATATGATTTCACTCATATGTGGAATTTAAGAAACAAATCAGATGAACATAGGGAAAGGAAGGAAAATTAAAATAAGATAAAAACAGAGAGGGAGGCAAACCATAAATGACTCTTAACTATTGAGAACAAACTGAGGGTTGCTGGAGGGGAGGTGGGTTGGGGGATGTGCTAAATGGATGATGGGCATTAAGGAGGGCACTGTTGGGATGAACACTTGGTGTTATATGTAACTGATGAATTACTAAATTCTACTCCTGAAACCAATCCTACACTATATGTTATCCAACTTGAATTTAATTTAAAAAATAAGAAAAAAAACTAAAACTAAAACAAAAAAGGGGAAAAAACAAAACAAAATAAAAAGAAGGGTACGCTAAACCAAAAACTAACAGAAAGAAGGACATAACAAATATTGTATCTGAAATAAACAAATTTAAGAAAGAAATGAACAAAATAGTGACTATAAATCTATCTTGACAAGAATTCCAACGTGGAATTACCATATGACCCAGCAATACCGTTCCTAGATATACACCAGAAAAAAATTTTTGAAAACAGGTGTTCAACAAGAATATGTATACAGATTTTCTTAACAGCACTATTCCCAATAGACAGCAGATAGAAACGATCCAAATGTCCATCAGCTGCTACATGAATAAGGAAAATGTGGCATATCTATACAATGTAAGGAGGAATGAAGTACAAATACATACTATAAGATGGGTGAACCTTGGGGCGCCTGGGTGGTACGGTCGTTAAGCGTCTGCCTCTGGCTCAGTTCATGATCCTAGGGTCCTGGGATCGAGCCCAGCATCAGGCTCCCTACTCTGCGGGAAGCCTGCTTCCCCCTCTCTCACTCCCCCTGCTTGTGTGTCCCTCTCTCACTGTGTTTCTTTCTGTCAAATAAATAAATAAAATCTTTTAAAAAATGGGTGAACCTTGAAAACATTATGTTAAGCAAAAGAAACCACACACAAGAGGTCATGAATCACATGACTTCATTTATATGAAATATCAAGAATATGAAAATATGTAAAAACAGAATGCAGTTCGTGGTTGCCAGAGGTTGTAGGGAGGGAGTACTGGGGATTGATTACTTAAGATATATGGAGTTTTCTCTTGGGTTGTGAAAATTGTCTGGAACTAGATAGAGGTGATGGTTAGAAAACACTGTAAATGTACTGCCACTGAGTCAATGCACTTTCAAATGGTCAAAATGTTGAGTTTTATGTTAGGTAACTTTTACTTCAATTGAAAAAGAAAAATGATTTAAATAGTGTGACAGAGGGAATTTGAAATTGCCCCCAAACCCCACCACACAGAAGATTACAGGCCCCTGGTTATTCAATCAAATGCTAATCAAGGTACTTCTGTGATTCAATTTTGTACATGTAATTGAAGTCCCAAATGAGTTGACCTTAAAATGTTGATATTATCTGGGTGGATTTGACTTAATCACACCTGCCATTCAAGAGTAGACAATTTTCTCCAGCTGGTTGCAGAAGTGGCAGTTAGAGAAATCCTAAGTATGCCAGGGATTTAAAATAAGTGTGTTTTTTTCCTGCTGGGAATAAGGGGACCATGTGATAAAATATGAGAAGAACCTCTCATTGCTAAGAGCTGTTCCTGGCTATATACTAGTAAGAAAACCAGGACCCTAGTCTTACATTTCCAAGGAACTGAATTCTGCCAGTAACAAGAATGTGCTTGAAAGCAGAGTTTTTTTCTCTAGGTTTGTCTTCACTAGATGAAGACACAGCAAGCCAACACCTTGATTTCAGCCTTGTGATTATTTGAGAAGAGAACCTAGCCATGCTGTGTCTCATTTCTGACCTCTAGAAACTAACATAATAAATTTTGTTGTATATGCCTCTAAGTTTGTGGTAATTTGTTAACAGCAATAGGAAACTAATACAGATTTACTGTTTTTACTGACATGAAAATATGTCCAAATATACTGTTAAGTTGAAACAACTTAAGTCCCAGAAGAGTATATACAGTTCAATTACAATATGTGCATATATATATATATCATGTTATTTTTAATAACATTTTAATAAAGCAAACAGCTTTACTAATGTGTCTAAGATTAGAAAAGCCATTTGAATCATCTTTATATCTACTGCAGAAGGGAGATTTGTCCTAAACCATTCTTATTAATATTATCAAGGAAAACTGAATTTTAGTAACATTTCAGTACAAAGCTTTGTTTAACAAAGCATACTAAGCCTAACAAAGGGATGTGTTATATCAGCTGATAGAATTTTTAAAACACTAAATTTCCCACTAACCATTACTGTGTGACTCATGCTATATTATAATGTTTCAAATATTTTAAAACATTTTAAATAACAAAAGGAGAAATAATCTTATGACTGTGAAATTTTTGCAACTTTTAGCATTAGAAAAAAAATGTATTCATTTTTTTAAAAACTTAGTTGAGTGGTGAACAAAAGGTTCTTTTTCAGAGTAAATGGGAAAAATGTAGTGACTCTAAAACTTCATTCTTCTTCAAACTTCCATTTTTCTGTTAAGCATAATTCTGTACCATCCGTAAAGGAGAAACTCACATTTATGATGTAATTCTCCCCAGATTTAATAAAGTTTTCCTTTACATAACTACATGCATAGAAAATTATTTCCAATAATATACATCAAACTGGATCGTTTTATTTTTGGAAAACAATTATTAAATTTTAAAAATGTGTTTTTAAAAAGAACAGAGAAAACGAAAGAAATGGAAACTAAAGATCAAAGAGGGAGTGTGTACCAATTTCAGGGTTTAACAAAATTGCATGCTTTTACAGAAAACTTAGAGAAATGTATTCAGTTTGAAACTTTTCCCGTCAACCTAAAATTTTGTTAAGTGCTACTCTCATCAGAAGCTAAGTAACATCCTAAATATTAAAAAAACAATTTTAAGTATTACTTCATCCTTGCTTGAGCTAAGAAAATATTCCTATACATATATGCATACAAAATAAACTTTCTGAAAAATATATAGCAAACTCATTCACTTTCTACATTACATATAACTGTATTACTCTATTTTTTAAAATAAAATCACTAAGGACAATAAAGATATTTAAGAATAGATGTTGAACTAGTATTAAGAATTAAAGAAAATAAATCAGCAAATTAAAGAAATAATTTTTAAAACTCATTAAAGCGTTCCCAAACTTGGCCTGATCTTATAAATTATCTGGGGTACTTCATAAAACACAAAGTGTCATGTCCTATTCCAGATGTAAACCTGGAATAAATAAATAAATAAATAATTTAATCCAGATTAAAACCTCCAGAAAACAAACCTGTGTATGCAGGTATCATTTACATATCTAGGACACCACCCAAGAAAGGGTAGATTCTGGAAAATCCTGGTAGATCAGGATTCCAAAAAAAAACCACCTGAAAATGATAAACAGAATAAATATAAAATTTTGGTGTTCAAGTGAAGGAAGTGCAAAGAAACAATGCACAAGGATGTTTCCTGGATCTATGCTTGTAATAGAAAAAAAGGGAAGAAATCTAAATGTGCATCAATAGGAAAACAAAAAATGAACAATATAATTATACAATGGACTACTGCGCTGCTGTTAAAAACCTACATCTATCTATATATCAACATAGATGAATATCAAAAACATGATTTCTAATAAAAGGTTGTGTGCTTGTATATGTATGCATATATATTTACATGCAAATACACACGTTTAAAATACATAAAATGTGTCTGTATGTATATAAACATGTATTTTTATGTATTTTCAAACTATATATAGTATAAAAACATGGATGTATGCTTTAGTTTCTCAACCTTGTTTTGCATGATTCAATATTTCCTAAATTAATATGATTGATTACAACTTGTGTTGAAGGAGTGAATTTATTCAGATATTTTTGAGGGCAATCTGCATGTCTACATTATTGAAACAAGTCCAATAACTATAAATATATGGAAATAATGCCAATATGAATCAACTGGAGATTGGTGAAATAAATTAAGATAATTTGAACACTTGAAACATCAAAAACAGGTAGAGTGCTATAATAGCTACTAACCTGAAAAAATGGTATACTATTACATTAAAATAGAAGCATAAATAAATTATATGAATATAATAGTGAATAGAGAACATTTAGTAAGACCATATATTAAAATATTTATCTTTATGTTTTAAGTTTACATATATTTCAAATTTTATATAAGAAACCCCCAAAGACAAAAAATAAACTAATTTTTAAGAAAATTTCATATGAAATTAATCAAACTAAATAATTTTAAATGATCATTTAGTCTTCAACTGACTCAAATAATTCAGAAAAAAAATAATGTGTCCTACATGAAGAGAAAATAATAAAGCAAATGTAGCAAAATGTTAACAAGTAGGGAATACAGTGAAGGCCTTGTGGGGCTTTTTTGTGCTATTTTTAATATCATTCTGTAGCTTTGAAATTATTTCATAAAAATGTTCTTTAAGAAAAAGACCACTTACATAATAATGGAAGGGTTTTTTTTTTATTTAGTTTTGGTTCTTTTTGCCAACGATATGATTCCCGAACCTATCTGATTTTAAGAATCGTGGGGCACCTGGGTAGCTCGGTTGGTTGAGCATCTGATTTCTGCTCAGGTCAGTCTCAGGATCGTAGAATTGAACCCAACTTCAGGCTCCACACTCAGTGGAGAGTCTGCATGGGATTCTCTCTCTCCTTCGCCTACTGCCCCTCCCCCCACTCCTGCATGCTTGCAATCTCTCTCTCTCAGATAAATAAATAAATCTTCAAAGAAAAAAAATTGTGTAAGTGTGTAAGGTTCCCAGACCCGGCTCCAATTTACTGAAAAAGAATCTTCAGGGAAAAGTCTAGGAATCTTAATCTCAGGTATCTGTTATGATGTGGCAGATTTAGAAAACATTACCTGATGGCCTTGAAAACAATTTTCTTGCATGAGTATAGATGACACATAATGTTACTTTAATTTCAGGTGTAAAATATAGTGATCCAACTTCTTTACATGTTATGCTATGCTCACCAGAAATCAAATAAAATAAATGAATAACATAATATAATTTAAAAAATTATTAAAAAAGGAAAAAAGAAAACAAAAATCAAACAAAATTTAAAAAATACAATAAACCAGGTAATACTCAGTGTTGGTGGATTTGTGAGAAAAAAAGGAATGCTCTTACGTTATAGATGCCAAATTGAGACAGTATTTTCAAGGCTGATTTCCATGACAATTAAAAGCATCCATAATCACTCCAATGACAGTCCTAGGAATTTAATTTAATACATATTAGTATTTTAAAAACTATGTACAAGGAAGTTCAGTCAACATTCTTTGTTATAGTGAAAATTACAAATAGCCCAAATATACATAAATATTAGAATGGATGTGTGTGTATTATCTTTATTTTAAAGGAAAATATTTGGACTGATTTAGAGTAAAATGTGAGTAGTATATTTCTTGAGGCAGGAATAAACCTGATATTGTCCTTCTAACTTGTCTGTATTTAATTTTACTAATTTTACTGAGGACTTTTTCTGGTATCTTGGGAAATTACTCAACCCAGGCTTAGCACAACCTTGAAGTGTCAGAGATTTTAACATTCCCAGGGTAACATCTACCAATAAATAACCCATGCCTGTGGATAAACACTCCAGTTTCCCATTGCTAACTAGGATAATTCTGAGGGGGGCATGCTACATGGTATTTTAGAGTTAGAGGGTCCCCAGCAGGATTGGGCCAGTTGCCCTTTGGCCATGTCTGACTCTGGTGCTATATTTTTAAGAAACTTTTTCATCCTAAGATTATATACAAAATAACATTTGTTATATACTACTTTCAATGGTTTCATGTCCTTTTATCTAAATATTTTATGTCTGTATTTAACAGGAAAAAGGCACTTCAATTTTTTTTTCCAAATAGCTGACCAATGATCCCAGCACCATTCCTTCAGTAACCTAACCTCTCCCTGCTAATTCAAAATATTTCAATCAGATTTCTAATATTTCTCTCTGTATTTGGGCTTGACAATGGCCTTCTCTACTGTTTATTTGTCCCGTATTTATTTTTTTAAAGATTTTATTTATTTGACAGAGAGAGACACAGCGAGAGAGGGAACACAAGCAGGGGGAGTGGGAGAGGGAGAAGCAGGCTCCCCGCCAAGCAGGGAGCCCGATGTAGGGCTTGATCCCAGGACCCTGGGACCATGACCTGAGCCCAAGGCAGACACTCAATGACTGAGCCACCTAGGCGCCCCTATTTGTCCTACATTTATTCTGTTATATTGTTTTAATATTACAGCTTCACAATACTTTGTATCTGTCAGCATAACTTTTCCAAATTATTACCCTGGATTGTTGGAAGACCTCAGCGTTGTTCTACTTCAGAGGCCATACTAGAGTTTTGTAAAGTGAAGTTGTACTAATATAGTTTAGAGGAGACTGTAAGTTTGTCACAGGTTCTCAAGGTATGAAAATCCACTGAGGCAAGACTCAGTGCCTCACCTTATGGAAAGACCTCAGAGACCCTTCTTAAGGGGTACCATCAGCTTAAGTTTATAATTTAAAGTCCTTAGTAAGGGGGCGCTGTTGAAGGGTCTATATTTATAGGGTGATTCCACCCGCAGGAGAAGGAGGTTGTCAAGATTTTACAACTTGAAATCCTATTTTTTAACTTAAAATAATTGTATTGTCTAATTATAACAACCAAAAATGGAATGCATGCTAATGGGAAACAAAACAAAAATAATCACCCTCTCCCTTAAAAAAAGGGAGGGGGATAAAGTTAAAGTTGTTTTGTTTGTTTGTTTGTTTGTTTGTTTTTTTAATGTCACTTTCTATGTGTTTTCCAGACTTTCTTGTCTCGGTGTTACGGGTAATTCTGGGTTTTACTTGCTGGGGTGTACAGGGGAGAGAAGTGGGCATTTAATGGTTTAGAAGAGAAAGAAGTAATCATTTAAAGGCTCCAGCAGAAATCAGGGGAAAGGCAAATACACACCACAAAATTGCATGACCCATTTGGTCTTAGAGATTGCTAAACAGGAAAAAAAATAGGGATGGGTTGTAGTGGGGAAAAGGCAGCGATGAAGAAAAAGATGGCTCCGCCCACGCTCCCGCCCCCACCCTCTTGCCGCAATGCAGGTGGGAACCGTAATTGGGTATCTGAGCTCACAGTGACGTGGCCCTTACGAGACCTAGAGCTGACGCGTGGATCCTTGTCTCCTCCTAGTTGCAGTCTGATAGTCGTTTGTGGCTGTGCGCCGTCTCGCTATTCCTTGAAGGCAGGCGAGCCTGTAGCCCAGGGAAGGAGGAAGTCGTAGAAGCTGACCCTGATCCGTAGCAGGTGAGTGGGCGCTGACTGGGGTGGCAGGGTGTTAAAACCAAAGCGGGTTCAGGACTGTATTCTCTCTACCCCTTACCCAATACCCATTTATATGGTGCAAGAAATGGAGGTCTTGGTGGGAGGAGATCGAGAGGGGCCAAGAGTAAGGAATGGGTACCAGTTACGATGTCCTAGGAGTGGAGATGTCCTGGGCGATCCGGCGTCTGTAAGGGAAGGGCCCAGAGAAGAGGACAGCGAGGAAACAGCCTGATTTTTGCAGGGCGACGGGAGGGGGTCGCAACCACTGACCCTAGGGATGGCGGACTCCGCCGCGGGTCTAGGCCTCCGTTCTGGAATCTGTTCTCCACCCTCCGTCCATTTTGGAGCCGGAAATGGTGGGCTGCGGCAAACGGTGGCTGCGGCCATGGTGGGGCGGAGATGATGGTTGCTGCAGAGGATAGGGATAGAGATTAGGTTCGGGAAGCACTTTCCTTCTGCGGAGGAGGCAATAGAGCGGAAGCGTTTTGACTGAGATATAGTCGGGGAGCAAGAAGCTGTTTCTGACCCCTGCAGGTCGGTGTGAGCGTAGGCGCTGCTTGCGGACCCTGGGGTAAGCAAGACAAAGCGCTGAGACGCAGCGGGTCCAGGTTTGCAATGCCCACACTACCTCCTCGCCCTTCGTTCATTTTGATGCATAAAATGGTGGTCAGTGAAAGGAGGGGGAATTCCACAAAGGCTAGTGGGTTCCAACCACACTGAAATTTTTTATAAATAAACCACGTCACCATCCGGCAAGGTATTTTGACTCCCCCGCCCAGCAAGTTGTCTATTTGCATTGAAGAAATGGTAATTAGGTGACGGGAAGGATGAGACGGGGGTTAAGGGGCCAAAGAAGAGGTAAAACTGGTTTGGAAATAATCATCTTTGATTACAATGCCTATTTCTGGAGGGCGGGATAGCTCATCAAAGGGCAGGAAATGAAGCCGGGATACAGGATGGAGGAGAAAGAGAAGGTGGCAACATTTGATTAACGAAGGCCTGAATCAACAACGGAGCTGGTGCCTGCCCCTGATACTGGTCTTTTAATCAAGTGATCAGCCTAGTTATTGTCGCATTTCTGTCTGCAGGTCTTTAGGGCGGTTGACGCAGCAGATTTCAAGGCTAAGAGAGGAAGACTGCTTCTGATCCCTGCAGGTAGGGGGCTGCCTGGGACCCTCTCCTGTAGGGTTATCAGGGGTTAAAATGGAATCTGGGGGACTCACTGCCCTTCCTGCCCGAGTTAAGTACAGGAGGTGCAAGGAGTGGCGTAAGAAAAAATTTACGGGGAAAATGGTGGACTTTGGAGAAGGGCTGGGTGTGGGGCGTCCCCTAGAGGGCGCAAGAAGTCGCTCAAATGGGAAAACCTTTTCTGACAGAGCTCTGAATCCTGTTGTTACAAAGCATTCCATCCTTCTTGCTTTTTATCTCCTAGGAAGAATAATCAGGAAAAAAATCTCAACATGGAAAATGTTCCCCAGGAAAGCAAAGGAGACGAGCAGGCTCCAGTGCAGAATGAAGGAGAAGCCCACCCTTTGGGAGGTGGTGAAGGCCAGGAGCCTGGAGGAAATATTAGAGCGGGTTGGGCCCCACCTGCCCATGATGTTAGAGAGGATATGCCCAATAGGCTTGTCAATAACCTTGACATGATAGATGGAGATGCAGATGATATGGAACGATTCATGGAGGAGATGAGAGAGCTAAGGAGAAAAATTAGGGAGCTTCAGTTGAGGTACAGTTTGCGCATTCTTATAGGCGATCCCCCTCACCATGACCATCATGATGACTTTTGCCTTATGCCTTGAATGCTGAGGTTAATAATAATAAACTCCCTGCTTCCCAAAGTTACATTTTCTTGATGTACCCTTTACTGTGAACCTGTGATGTTCTGTCATTTTTCTGATTGAAGATTTCATTTTGACTTAGTCTGGAAGTTTTTCTGTCAGCAGGGGAGTTTCATCAACTTGCATGGAAAAATGTTTATTACATACTGTGATGATAATAAAGCAGTTTAAAAAGCAGTCTATCAATATACTATCTCATTTAAAAGCATGCATATTATATATGTATCAGAATTTTTTTTCTTATTTTTTAATTTTACTTGATTACCTGATTTTTCTCATTTTTCCAAAATGAATGCATATGTATTATATGTGTCAGAAAAAAAGTAAGAGGCAAAAAACTTGCCAGTTGGCTTATAAAGGGAATGGAGACAATCAATAAATACTTGAGACATAATTTAAAGACATAAATATATTACCTCTTATAATAAGATCTCTTATTTAGAAGCACAAACCTCATTATTACAGATACATTTCTTTATAGTCAGCCTATTAATCTATAAATGAAGATAACACATGCACCCTTTAGGTGCTCTTCATATGTAGAGAAGGGCTGAAGAAGTATGTCTACCATCAAGTCTAATTGAATGCCAAGTGGGTGACACCTTTTTTTTAAAAAAGGGGTTTTAGGGCGCCTGGGTGGCTCAGTGGGTTAAAGCCTCTGCTTTCGGCTCAGGTCATGATCTCAGGGTCCTGGGATCGAGGCCCGCATCGGGCTCCCTGCTCAGCAGGGAGCCTGCTTCCCCCTCTCTCTCTCTCTGCCTGCCTCTCTGCCTCCTTGTGATCTCTCTCCCTCTGTGAAATAAATAAATAAAATCTAAAAAAATAAAAAAATAAAAAAAAATAAAAAAGGGGTTTTATTTATTTATTTGAGAGAGCATGTACACAAGTGGGGGAGGGGCAGAGGGACAAGAAGACTCCCTGCTGAGTAGGGAGCCCAACACAGGGCCCCATCCCAGGACCCCCAGATCATTACCTGAGCTGAAGTTGGATGCCTAATTGACTGAGCTGACTGACCCTGCCACCCAGGGTGGCATCCCTGGGTGACATCTTTCTATACCTATGCCACTGATCCCCACCATTGCTGATGTGTTGGAGTCCTAAAGGTGAGAAAGACAAAGTGGTCTGAATTCCCATTTTGCCCTTTCAGAAATGTGGAGAATGCCTTTTCCTGCTTTGCAGTTAGACTTAATCCAGGTGGGTACTTCCCAAGTGCTGCTTAGGGATCCAAATAGCCCTTTATGATTTTTCTGAGACTCTTTCTTATCCCTTCCCCTAGATAAATCTGAGTGACACTCATTATAGTGTGTTCAAAATTTGACTACCCTTTCCATCCTCTGATGAGTATGGTCTGTTTCCTTGACTCCCATTTTCTGTGCAGACGCTGCTAGAGGTTTCACTGTACATACACAGGTGTGGGGGTGGCTTTATGTCCATACCATCCTAATCCTACCATCTCCAGTAGTCTCTATTCACATTAACCTACATGGATCCAAAGGAGTTTTCTTCCTTTGCTTTGATTTTTGCTGTGCCCAATAAACCTATAATCACAGAACAATGGGAAACTGGCTGAGACTGGAGACCTAGTAGGTGGACCCTTGTTTTAGAGTATTTTCTATCACCTAGTCATCAGTGGTCCCCAAGTAGACTGTGCCTTTCTCATAGTAAATATATTGTCCAATTTGTCCTGGTACCCTTGATTCATAGCATAGAGACTGGTAAGTTGCAGGGTACAACAGTAAAATATAGCTGAGTCAAGAGTCCTGCAATCCAGGCTCAGGTTTGCCTCTGATCATTTATGGGCAAGTAACTTTTTTCCCTACAGACTGTAGCTTGCAATTGAAAAAGGAACACAACAGAGAAAGCATACAACAATTTCAACACATGGAATTATTGTAATGTTACATATGTCGGTGTTTATCAACATGTGCTATAAAGACCAACTGCATCATAATCACCTGAAGAACTGGCTAAAAATTCAGGCAACTAGGTTTAACTCCACACCCACTAAATCCTACAAGTTCATCAGACATCTCTGGACTTAAAGTGAAGACACCCAGCTTTAGTTCAAGTTTGGGCACTCCCCTCCTCATGTATATATGAAAGTACTTTTTAAGTGCCTGAATTAACCCATACATATCAGGCTTTATTTTTCCACTAGACTGTGCCCTTTTTAAAGAGACAACTGTCTCATTTTTTTAAGATTTTATTTATCTATTTGAGATAGAGAATGAGAGAGAGCAAGCATGAGAGGGGGAAGGTCAGAGGGAGAAACAGACACCCTGCTGAGCAGGGATCCCAATGCAGAACTCAATCCCGGGACTCCAGGATCATGACCTGAGCTGAAGGCAGTCGTTCAACCAACTGAGCCACCCAGGCACCTGACAACTGACTTATTTTTATGTTGTTATTTTTAATGCATAGTTTCTCAACCTTGGCAGCAGGTTTGAATTACTTGAGATTTTGAAGTGAAACTCAGGATCCACTCCCAACTAGCTAAATTAGACTCATTGGAAATGAGACCAAGGGATCATTACATTGTAAAAACTCACAGTGATTCTGATGTACATGTAGAATTTAGAACAACTGAGTATAATTTGTGACTTAAGTATCTCTGGTTTATTTTCTCTGCACTACCCCTGATTGACTGTGTGACCCTAAGCAATTCATTTCATTTATCTAGAATATAGATCTTGTGGAATACATATCAAAGAGGGATAGTTATACCTCAAAATCGACACATGAGATCCTTCTGAAATAGTATATTTGAGGGCACCTGGATGGCTCAGTTGGTTAAGCCTCTGCCTTCAGCTCAGGTTATGATCTCAGGGTCCTGGGATGGAGCCCTGCATCAAGCCCTGCATCAGAAGCAGGGAGTCCACTTTTTCCTCTGCCCCTCCCCCTGCTAGTGCTCTCCAGAGTGCTCACGCAAGCATGCACTTGTGCGCTCACTCTCTCAGATAAATAAATAAATTTAAAAAATAGTATATGTGAGTGTTCCTTCAAGTTTGTTAGTGTATCAAATGCTTCAGAATCACATGTGGAGCTTATTTAAAATACAGAATCCTGGGGCGACTGGGTGGCTCAGTAGGTTAAAGCCTCTGCCTTTGGCTCAGGTCATGATCTCAGGGTCCTGGGATCGAGCCCTGCATCAGGCTCTCTGCTCAGCAGGGAGCCTGCTTCCTCCTCTCTCTGCCTGCCTCTCTGCCTACTTGTGATCTCTCTCTCTGTGTCAAATAAATAAATAAAATCTTAAAAAAAATACAGAATCCTGGCCCTTCACCCAAGACTACTCTTTAGTAACGGTACCTAGGTAACTGCAATGTTAACAAACTCCCAGGTGATTCTGTTGCACACTAGAGTTTGAGAGTTACCTGTGCATACATTTTTTTTTAATTTTATTTTTATTATTTGCCCAAGGGGTACAGGTCTGTGAATCATCAGGCTTACATCTTTCACAGCATTCACCAAAGCACAAACCCTCCCCAATGTCCATAACCCATCCACCCTATCCCTACCCTCCCACCCCCCAGTAACCCTCAGTTTGTTTTATGAGATTAGAAGTCTCTTATGGTTTGTCTCCTTCCCCATCCCATCTTGTTTCATTATTTTTCCCTCCCTACCCCCCACAACCCCCCACCCTGCCCCTCAAGTTCCTCATATCAGAGAGATCATATGATAATTGTCTTTCTCTGATTGACTTATTTCGCTCAGCATAATACCCTCCAGTTCCATCCATGTCGTTGCGAATGGCAAGATTTCGTTTCTTTTGATAGCTGCATAATATTCCATTGTATATATATACCACATCTTCTTTATCCATTCATCTGTTGATGGACATCTAGGTTCTTTCCATAGTTTGGCTATTGTGGACATTGCTGCTATAAACATTCGGGTGCACGTGCCCCTGAGGAACACTACCTTTGTGTCTTTAGGATAAATACCCAGTAGTGCGATTGCTGGGTCGTAGGGTAGCTCCATTTTCAACTTTTTGAGGAATCTCCATACTGTTTTCCAGAGTGGCTGCACCAGTTTGCATTCCCACCAACAGTGTAGGAGGGTTCCCCTTTCTCCGCAACCTCGCCAACATCTGTCATTTCCTGACTTGTTGATTTTAGCCATTCTGACTGGTGTAAGGTGGTATCTCGCTGTGGTTTTAATTTGTATTTCTCTGATGCCGAGTGATGTTGAGCACTTTCTCATGTGTCTGTTGGCCATTTGGATGTCTTCTTTGGAGAAATGTCTGTTCATGTCTTCTGCCCATTTCTTGACTGGGTTATTTGTTTTATGGGTGTTGAGTTTGAGAAGCTCTTTATAGATTTTGGATACTAGCCCTTTATCTGATATGTCATTTGCAAATATCTTCTCCCATTCTGTCAGTTGTCTTTTGGTTTTGTTGACTGTTTCCTTTGCTGTGCAAAAGCTTTTAATCTTGATGAAGTCCCAATAGTTCATTTTTGCCCTTGCTTCCCTTGCCTTTGGTGAGGTTCCTAGGAAGAAGTTGCTGCGGTTGAGGTCGAAGAGGTTGCTGCCTGTGTTCTCCTCGAGGATTTTGATGGATTCCTTTCTCACATTGAGGTCTTTTATCCATTTTGAGTCTATTTTTGTGTGTGGTGTCAGGAAATGATCCAGTTTCATTTTTCTGCATGTGGCTGACCAGTTTTCCCAACACCATTTGTTGAAGAGACTGTCTTTTTCCCACTGGACATTCTTTCCTGCTTTGTCGAAGATTAGTTGACCATAGAGTTGAGGGTCCATTTTTGGGTTCTCTATTCTGTTCCACTGGTCTATGTGTCTGTTTTTGTGCCAGTACCATACTGTCTTGATGATGACGGCTTTGTAATAGAGCTTGAAATCTGGAATTGTGATGCCGCCAACTTTGCTTTTTTTTTTCAACATTCCTTTGGCTATTCGGGGTCTTTTCTGGTTCCATATAAATTTTAGGATTATTTGTTCCATTTCTTTGAAATAAATTGCTGGTATTTTGATGGGGATTGCATTAAATGTGTAGATTGCTCTAGGTAGCATAGACATTTTCACAATATTTATTCTACCCATCCATGAGCATGGAATGTTTTTCCACTTCTTTGTGTCTTCCTCAATTTCTTTCATGAGTACTTTATAGTTTTCTGAATACAGATTCTTTGCCTCTTTGGTTAGGTTTATTCCTAGGTATCTTATGGTTTTGGGTGCAATTGTAAATGGGATTGACTCTTTAATTTCTCTTTCTTCTGTTTTGTTGTTGGTATATAGAAATGCAACTGATTTCTGTGCATTGATTTTATATCCTGACACTTGACTGAATTCCTGTATGAGTGCTAGCAGTTTTGGAGTGGAGTCCTTTGGGTTCTCCACATAAAGTATCAACCTGTGCATACATTTTTATCTCAAGTATATTAAAGACAAACCAATAAAATAACTAAAAGAATATAGATATATGTTAGTCTGAATTCAGGGAAAAGAGCATAGCGGAAGGAGAAGGCCTATCACAGCATTAGAAAAATAAAAGATGAAACCATAAAGGGAAAGATTGATATTTACTATGTGAAAAATATTAAACCTTATGCAAAATACAGGACTACTGTAAATAAAAGTTAAAGGGGAGGGTTCACATGTCTAAAGATGATTTCCTCAACTGAAGACTATGTAATGCTTTTCTCTCATTCCAACATGGGTAATATATAAACAATAAAATTGTTACGGAACCTGGTCTGGGTCCTGATGGAAGAACCAAGTGGCACTCAGAGACTTTGGAGGATCAGAGGTTTATTTAACACTGGCAGGCCCAGAGAATGATCTCCAAAGTTCTAAGCCCCAAGCACAAAGGGAGTAATTTATATCCTTCTATTTCTGCATACTTGGTACTTTTGGCATGCACAGGAAGCAGGACAGGGATAAGAACCTGGAAGAGCCCCAGGGCAGGGGCTAGGACTCCTTCACTGACTCAGTTGGCCATCTTAGAACACAGATTTTCTCTTATAATTCCCCCTTTTGATGCACCTTTAAACACCTAGTTTAGAGGGCATCATTATCATCTACTACGGGCCGATAACCTTGCAAGGCTAATATCTGGGCAGCAGCTTGCCTGGTAACAGTTTTCTATGAACTTAAAGTTTGACTCCTGAGGTGAGGGATATCACGCCAATGATAGCCAGGGACCATGGCAAACAGATGTCCATCAGTAGGTGGGGTCTCGCTGAAGGTGGAGCCAGAGCAGGTCCATAGGGTCTGGTTGGGCTTTCCACTGGTGTGATTCCTCATCCGACTGGTGAGCCTTCTTTTCTCTGGAGTGGTGGACCCACGGGGTGATACCTGAGATCTTGAGGGCAGTAAGGGTGGATAGAACAGAAGTGTGGGGTCCTGTCCACTGTGGTTTGAGGGGGTCCTTTTCCAATCTTTGACCCAAACTGAGTCCCCTATATAGAATGAGTATACCTGATACCTTAAGGAAATTGGGGCCCTCTCAATGGTATATTTCTGTAGCTTATTTAGGATGGCCTCCAGTGCCTGAAGATGTTCCCCTATTTCCTTATCTACAATCTGATGTAGGTTCCCTGGAAGGCTTCCCAGGCACAAGGAAGGCCGTCCATACACCAGTTCAAAAGGGGAGAAGCCTAGTACTCCAGGCACGCAGCAAGGATGCAGGAGGGCTACAGGTAGCAGATCTGGCCATGGAAGGTTAGTTTCCTGGCAAAACTTTGCTAAGGTTCCCTTGAGGGTGCAATTCATCCATTCTACTTTCCATGAGCTTTGAGGCCGGTAGGCAGCGTGGAGCTTCCAGGTGATGTTGAGAGATTTGGTTAAAGTCTATACAACATCTGCTATAAATGTCGGTCCATTGTCACTGTGAATTGTTAATGGTGGACTGAACCCAGGCACAATCTCTTGCAGGAGGACTCTAGTTACTTCCTGGCTCCGTTCCGTCCTGGTCGGGAAGGCCTCAACCCACCCAGAGAATATGCACACTATCACTAGGAAAGTTGTACCCCTTGCTGGGCTGTATGTCTGTGAAGTCTATTTCTAGATCTTCAAAGGGGGTTGCTCCTATCCTCTGGATACCTTGTAGGGGCCACAGTGCAGATCGAGCATTATTTTTAGCACATGTCATGCATTGCTCACTGGTTGCTCGGCACAGTGCTGGCTCCTGGCTGATGTAGTAGTGCTTCTAGAGGAGGGCCTCTAATGCAGTGTTTCCTAGATGGGTGAGTTGGTGGTATTCCTTGAGTAGATGCCCTCCTGTTGCTGTTGGAATGAAGATGCACCCATCTAGCATCGCCCATCATCCCATTTTTTTTAAGATTTTATTTATTTATTTCACAGAGGGAGAGAGATCACAAGGAGGCAGAAAGGCAGGCAGAGAGAGAGGGGGAAGCAGGCTCCCTGCTGAGCAGAGAGCCTGATGCGGGCCTCGATCCCAGGACCCTGAGATCATGACCTGAGCCGAAAGCAGAGGCTTTAACACACTTAGCCACCCAGGAGCCCTCATCATCCCTTTTTAGTCAGGGTGGCCCCCTCAGCCATGCCCCATTTTCTTTTTCAGTGTAACTGGGTGAAGGGTCTTCTTCTGGGGACCTCAGGGCTATGGTGAGGGAGGGGACTTTGTCCATGTCCTTACTGGTTGTGTCTTGGCTGCCTCATCTGCCAGATGATTTCCTTGTGCTGTGGGGTCATCTCCTGTCTGGTGTCCCTTACAGTGCAGGATTGCTACTTCTCTTGGAAGCCAGATGGCTTCGAGGAGTTTCAGTATCTCTTCCTTGTTTTTGATAGCTTTTTCTGCAGTGGTAAGGAGGCCCCTTTCCTTGTAGATGTCCCCATGCATGTGCACAGTAGCAAAGGCAAACCGAGAGTCAGTGTAGATGTCAACTCGCTTGCCTTCACTGAGGGTGAGGGGCTCAGACTAAGGCTAGAGCATTGTGCTGATCATCCAACTGGTAATGCTTTAGTCTCCAGGATTTTAGTGGTTGTGGTGACTGCCTAACCCACATTCTGGGCACCTTCTTATAGGTAACTGCTGCCATCACTAAATAGCGTGAGCTCTGGATCCTTTATGGCTTGATCCTGTAGATCCTGATGGCTTGCGTAGACTTCATCAGTAACCTCAGAGTAGTCATGGTGTGGTTCCCCTTCTTCTGTGGGGAGAAAGGTTGTTGGGTTTAATGTCCTTACTATATTGAGGGTGACCTATGGTTTTTTCAGAGGAGCACTTCGCATTGTGCTCGCCAAGAGTTGGAAAGGAAGCAGTGCCCGTGTGTTCATGAGGAACACAACAGCATGAGAGACCTTGACGTTAAGTTCTTCTCCCAGGTTGAGCTTGTCTCCCTCCTTGATGAGCTGGACTGTGGCTGCTAGCGCCCAGAGACATGGTGGCCATCCTGCTGCCATGGGGTCCAGTTTCTTTGACAGATATGCAACTGGCTGTTGCCAGGGCCCAACAGTCTGGGTGACTACCCTGAGCGCTATCTTTTCTTTCTCATTGAAAGAAATTGAAGGGTTTCAAAGAGATTGAAAGGTTTTTCTATATCTGGCAGGCCCAGAGCTGGAGCCCACCCCAGAGCAGTCTTTCTCTCTGTGAAGGTGGCTTCTGCTTCCTCAGTCCAGGCAGGGGGTTCCCAATCTGGACCTCCTAAGAGATCATAGAGAGGTTTTTCTATTGCTGAGAACCCAGAGATCCAGATGCAGCAGAATCATGCAGCCACAGGAATTCCCATAGGCTTTTTTTTGTCTAAGGCCGAGGCAAAGAGATGGTGACTTTCTTTCTCTCCGGCCCTAATTCTCTCTTCCCTTGGGTGAGGAGGAAACCAAGGTATCAGACCTGTTGTTGGTAGATCTGCACTTCCTTCCATGAGACTTTGTATCCTGAGTCTGTCAGAGCTGTAGGAGGGCCTTTGTGCTTTTAGTATAGTCTTCTTGTGTGTCACTGGCAAGGAGGAGGTCATCCACATACTGGAGGAGGGTTCATAGTATGGCCTCTCTTGGGAAGCTTGTGAGGTCTTCCTCAAAGAGGGTTGGTGAGTTCTTGAACCCCTGAGGGAGGCACATCCAGGTTAGTTGCAATCTGACACCCTGTACTGGGTTCAGTCCATTCAAAGGCAAATAGTGGCTGGCTCTGGGGAGCTAAGCAGAGACAGAAGAAGGCATCCTTTAGGTCCAGGCAAGAGAACCATCTGGCTGATCCTAGGATTTGGCTGAGGGGGGTGTATGGATTTGGGACCACTGGGTGTAGAGAGATGGTCACATTATTGATGGTCCGCAGGTCCTGAACCAGTTGGTATCCCCCTCCCAATTTCTTGACTAGCAAGAGTTAGGTATTCCAGGCTAAGTGTACTCGACCAGGATGCCTGCCTTTTTGAGTTTGGTCAGGTGTTCTTGGATGCCGATCTTAGCTTCTTGTGGAAGGGGATATTGCCTTTGTCTTTGGGGTTGGGGTCTCCACATCATTCGCCAATGATAGGGGCCTGATTCTGGGCTAGTCCAAGTGGGTTGTCCCCAGCCCATACTATAGGGAAGGTGAATATGAGTTCTGGCTGGCTGTTCAGTTGGGCCTGAGCACAAAATAGCCTCCATTCCTCTTCTCTCGGTGTGGCGATCACTAGTACCAAAGACCCTGCCTCTTCTTGTCTTGGGTTTGATCGGAGGCTAGTGGGTTCAAAAGTTTTTGAGGCCCAAGCTTGGTGAGTATGTCTTGGCCCAGATGGGGCAATCAGGCAAAGAAAGGAACTCATATCGGACCTTGTGGCCCCCAAGTTCACATTGTTGTGCTTGGCAGAAGGGTTGCTGTATTGCTTTTGTCCTGGTGGCCCCAAGTATGGTCGCAACTCTTGTGCTGAAGGGGGCCACCAGGGAGGTGACAAAAGAGTGTTAGGTCCCAGTGTCAACCATAAAAGTCATTGATTGGCCTCCTACTTTCATTCTGACTGTGGACTCATGGGGGCAGAGGAGGAGTGAGCCCAGTCCCCCTCAGTCAGAATCTACTTCTGCCAGACCTATGAGATCCTCTTCTTGGGGTTCTTCCTTGTAGTGGCTGGGCTTAGGAGCCTTTCCCTGGTTGGGACATTCATTCTTCCAGGGTCCCTTTTCCTTACAGTAGGAATATTGGTCTTTTGCCAAGGGGGTTCTGTGTTTCCCCCATTTTGGTGGTGGGAGCTTTCCCACCTTCGCATCATCCTTTTCCTTCAGGGCTATGGCAAGGAAGCTGACTTTTCCCCCATTTTCTTTTTGGCTTCCCTCTCAGCTGTGACCTCCCTATTCATGTAGACCTTATTAGCAAACTCTGTTGGCTGGGTGATGTTCATCCCTGCAAATCCCTCCAGTTTCTGGAGTTTCTTCCTGATGCCTGGGGCGGCTTGAGCCACGAAGGAAGTGTTTACCATTTGTTGGCCCTCCTGTGCCTTGGTGTCAAATGGAGTGTACACCCAATAGGCTTCTCACAGTCTTTCATAGTAGTCCCTGGGGGACTCCCCTGGTTGTTGAGTGGCCATGAATACCTTGGCCATGTTCATGGGTTTCTTCGTTCCTTCTCAGATTCCTCGGAGGAGGGCCTCTTGGTATCAGCAGATGTGGCCCTGTCCTTCATCCATGGTGAAGTCCCATGTGGGACTCTCCTATGGTGCTGCTGTTCTAGTCCAGGCAGCAGGGTTGATAAGTCCCACTGGTGAGTGTTCCTCTAGGTATGGTCATGCTCCTCTCATTATTCTTCTTTCCTCCGTGTTGAACAGGGTGCAGAGTAACTCTGGCAGTCTTCCCAGGTTGGCCAATGGGTCTGAAAAGAGATTCCATAAGGTCCACTATAGCTTCTGGCTTTTCAGAGTAAGATAGGGTGTTGTGTTTGCCGTTGAGGAGGTCGTTAGTGGAGAAAGGCTCATAGTACATCATGGAAAGGCCTGGTTGGACTGTCCCATCTTCATTGCACCTTTCAGGTCCCCGTGTCTCCCATACTGGCATTTGTGCCTGGCCTGGGGCACAGTCTGGCTGCCAGTCCCAGGGAAAATGGATCCTTTGGGCCTGGGGGCGCTAGTGAACTCCCTGGACCTGAAAGCGTAGGAGAGACTGATGGCGGTAGAGTGTCTGGAACTAAAGGATCTGGTGCAGATGGTATTGGGGGTCCGTATGGAGGGGACAAGATTGATTCATCCTCAGGATCTCTGGCTAAGATCTGCAGAGGCTGGGACTTCTGTCAGTTCTCTTTGGGCCACTTTGATGTGGCGACTAAGACCCTAGCCTGTCCCTGCCTGTTTCAAGTGAACTGCACCCAAGAGGGAAGGGTCTGGGCAATTTTCAGCCAGGAGTCGATGTATAGGAACCGGTCAGGGTGTTCTGGGTCCCTGGTTATGACTCGCCATACTCTACAGACTGTTGGGACATCCAATGTCCCTTCTAAAGGCCATCCAACATCAAAGGTAGGCCATTCTAACTCACATAGTGTTCTCAACTTGCCAGGATGCATCTTAACTCCATAGTCTCCTGAAAACCCCTTCTTGAAATTTTTGATCATGGTTTCTAGGACCGTAGGTTTGCTCTGCCCTGATCCCATGGTGATGTTTCTCATGTGCAGTGGCATGGAGACAAAGGGTGGGTGTCCCTACAAAGGAGAGACCAGTCTGATGCCTGTCTGTCCACCCTCCTGTAGGAGACTTGGGTGCCTCTTGGCTGTAGCGAGTTTGTATAATCCCCAGACTGGTGCCCCAAAGGGGCTCTCCTTAGACATTTTGAGGTCACCACAGAAACAGGTTAGGGCCCACTCAGACTCGATAGGCTTCTGGAGACCCTAAGGGTACCCACCCATGGAGCCAAAGAACCAGTCCGCCTGACAAGCAGGTCAAGCTGCACATTCACTCACACCTTAACTCCAGAAGTTATTACATTTCCTCCCTCCTGGGAGGCCCTGACCTGTAAAATTCCTTTCCTTTTTTAAAATTCCTTCCTGTCCCCCCTTTCGAGGGGTTCCTGACCTGAGGGACCTCCCCCACCTGGGAGTCCCTACCTGTGAGACCTCTAAGAGATCTCTGGGAGGTGATCAGTCTCCCCTTCCACCCTGATGGGTGGGCCTGACTGGGTTCTGGGGCCCCAGGCCTTACCGTAATCTGATGTCGGGACCAGGTCCTCACCTGCCAAGTCTCCTTTGAGTCTAGTGGGAACAGTGGAGAGGGGCCAGTCCAAGGTGACCAGGTGGAAGACTGCCGAAGATTAGGCAGGGTATGTCTTCTCCGTTATTATCCCTCATTCCATCACCACCTCACTGTTGCCCCTAAACTGGTGGCAACAATGGGCCAGCGCAGTTGGGTTTCCCTGTCAGGGCACTAAATGTTATGGAACCTGGACTGGGTCCTGATGGAAGAACCAAGCGGCACTCGAAGACTTTGGAGGATCAGAGGTTTATTTAACACTGGCAGGCTCAAAGGAGAATGATTTCCAAAGTTCTGAGCTCTGAGCACAGACGAAGGGGGTAATTTATATCCTTCTATTTCCACATACTTGGTACTTTTGGCACGTGTGGGAAGCAGGGCAGAGAGAATAACCCAGAAGGTCCCTGGGGCATGGGGCTAGGACTCCTTTGCTGACTCGGTTGGTCATTTTAGAACACAGATTTTCCCTTATCAAAATGAATAAAAATTTCATTCCTCTTGCCAATTTAAAACCTTGGTTCTAAGAGTCCATCCTAGCCATTTTGAATTGATCACATTACTAGGGTGTGTTTATCTGCTTGTCTCAGGGGAAAGGTGGAAAGTTGAAAATAAGCATGAATATTCATTTGCACTCATTTCCTGTGGCTGCTGTAAACAAACAAACAAACAAACAAACAAAACTCCCACAATACAAATTTATTGTCTCACATGTCTGGAGACCAGAAGTCAGAAATTAATGTGTGGGCAGGGTAATGCTTCCACTGGAAAGCTCTTCAGAAAAATCCATTCATTGCAGTGCAACTGTTATCAAAGCTACAATAATCAAAATAGTGTGGTATTGACATAATGACAGACATATAGGACAATGGAATTAAATAAACATCTCAAAAATAAACCCACACATGCATACTCAAAAGATTGTCAACAAGGGTGCCAAGAACATTCAATGGGGGAAAGGACATACTTTTCGAAAAGTGGTGGTGGGAACACTGCATATTCATGTGCAAAAGATTAAGGTTGGACCCTTAACTTACACCATATACAAAGATTATCTCAAAATAAGTCAAAAACCTAAACCCGGGAACTAAAACCATAACTCTTAGAGGAAAACATGGGGAAAGCTTCATGATCATGGATTTCTCCCTTCTGAAAGGAGAATAACTATTGAATGCCTATCCCACCATCATATTTGGAAGCACTTAAATTCTTTAGTTTCACAGGCTCAGAGCTAAAGAGGATTTTTGCCTCAGGATGAATCATATTTCTAGTCTCACCCAGACTTAATTTAAATAGATGAGACTTTGGAGTTGATGCTGGAATAGGTTAAGATTTTGGGCACTGTTGGAATGGGATAAATGTATTTTATATCTTATATATGAGAGGAATATGAATATTGGGGATCCAGAGGATGGAATGTTATGTACAGAATTGTGACCCCTATAAATTCATGTGCTGAGGCTTTAACCCCCAATGTGACTGTATGTGGATATAGGGTCTTTGAGGAGTTATATAAGGTTAAATAAAGTCTAAAGAGTGGGGCCCCACAAAAACAGACACATAGATCAGTGGAACAGAATAGAGAACCCAAAAATGGACCCTCAACTCTATGGTCAACTAATCTTCGACAAAGCAGGAAAGAATGTCCAGTGGGAAAAAGACAGTCTCTTCAACAAATGGTGTTGGGAAAACTGGTCAGCCACATGCAGAAAAATGAAACTGGATCATTTCCTTACACCACACACAAAAATAGACTCAAAATGGATAAAAGACCTCAATGTGAGAAAGGAATCCATCAAAATCCTCGAGGAGAACACAGGCAGCAACCTCTTCGACCTCAACCGCAGCAACTTCTTCCTAGGAACCTCACCAAAGGCAAGGGAAGCAAGGGCAAAAATGAACTATTGGGACTTCATCAAGATTAAAAGCTTTTGCACAGCAAAGGAAACAGTCNGGCTTCACCAAAGGCAAGGGAAGCAAGGGCAAAAATGAACTATTGGGACTTCATCAAGATTAAAAGCTTTTGCACAGCAAAGGAAACAGTCAACAAAACCAAAAGACAACTGACAGAATGGGAGAAGATATTTGCAAATGACATATCAGATAAAGGGCTAGTATCCAAAATCTATAAAGAGCTTCTCAAACTCAACACCCATAAAACAAATAACCCAGTCAAGAAATGGGCAG
>LNAC01001838.1:74947-85950 GCA_002007465.1 Ailurus styani
AAAAAAAAAAGAGTGGGGCCCCAATCAAATAAGTGATTTCCTGAGAAAAGGAAGAGACACCAAGAGTGTTCACTCAAAAGAAAAGGGCCATATGAAGATATAGCAAAGGGCGCCTGGGTGGCTCAGTGGGTTAAAGCCTCTGCTTTCGGCTCAGGTCATGATCTCAGCGTCCTGGGATCGAGGCCGCATCGGGTTCTCTGCTCAGCAGGGAGCCTGCTTCCTCCTCTCCCTGTCTCTCTGCCTGCCTCTCTGCCTACTTGCGGTCTCTCTCTGTGTGTCAAATAAATAAATAAAATCTTAAAAAAAAAAAAGATGTAGCAAGAAGACAACCATCTGCAAACCAACAGAAGAGGCCTCAAGAGAAACCAAACCTGCTGACAACTTGATCTTGGAATTTTAACTGCCAGAACTGTGAGAAATTAATTTCCATTAAGTCAACCAATCTGCGGTATTTTGTTATGGCTGAATCAGAAGACCAAGACAGGATATAACACAAATTGGTGATTGCCAGAGACTGGGTAGATAGAGTAAAGGAGGGAAACTACTTAATGATTAAGTAGTTTTACTTTGGGATGATAGAAATGTTTTGGAACAAAATAGAAGTGGTGGCTACACAACATTGTGAATGCACTAAATACTACTGAATTGTTCACTTTAAAATGGTTCATGTTTCTAATTTTTATTGTGGAAAAATATACATAATGCAATCTACATTTTAATAATTGTTAACTGTACAATTTAGTAGTATTAAGAACATTCACATTGTTGTGGAATAATCACCGTGATCCATTTCCAGCAATTTTTTATCATTTCAAACTGAAATTCTATACCCATTAAACAATAACGTCCCATTCTCCATCTACCACTGCCCCTGGTAACCATTATTCTACTTTATGTCTGTATAAATTTGACTCTTGTAGGACTCCTATATAAGTGGAATAATACACTATTTTTCTTTTTGTGTCTGGCTTATTAGCACAATATTTTCAAGGTTCAACTGTACTATAGTGTGTAGCAGAATTTTATTCCTTCTTAAGACTGAATCATATTTTATTTAATGTATATACTGCATATTATTTGTCCATTTATTTCTCAATGGGCACTTGGGTTGCTTCTCCCTTATGACTATTGTGAATAATGTTGCTACGAGCATGGGAGTACAAATATCTATTTAAGCATCTGCTCTCAATTATTTTGGGTATATACCCAGAAGTAAATTGCTGGAATATATGATAATGATATGTTGTATTTTGTTTCGTTTTGAGTAAACAGCATGTTAGTGCAGCTGCACCACTTTACATTTCCATGAGCAGAGTACAAGTGTTCCAATTTTCCCCACATCCTCAATAACACATTATTTTCTGAGCTTTTTTACAATAGCCATCTTAATGGGTGTGAAGTCGTAGCTCAAAGTTGTTTGGATTAGCATTTCTCTAATAGTGATGTTGAGGATCTTTTTATATGCTTTGTCCATTTGCATATCTTCTATGAAGAAAGTGTCTATTAAATCTCTTGGCCCATTTTTTAGTTGGGTTCTTTTTGATGTTGAGTTGTAGGAGACCTTTATATAGTCTCCTTTAATAGACATATGATTTGTAAATATTTTCCCCAATGCTGTAGGTTGCCTTTTAGCTCTTTTGATAGTGTTCTTTGATGCACAAAACATATTTTGATGAATTCCAGTTGTATTAGTTTGGGTTACTGTAACAAAATGCATTAGACTGGGTATATTAAACAACAAACATTTTATTCTTGCCATTTTGGAGACTGAGATGTCTAAGATCAAGGTTCTAGAAAACTCAGTGTCCAGTGAGATCCCTCTTCCAGGTTTGCAGATGGTCACCTTCTTGCTGATCCTTTCATGTTGGAAAGAGAGAGAGAACTCTGGTCTCTTGCTCTTTTTACAAGGAGAGTTGGTCCCATTTAAAGGTTTCACCCTTATGACATCATTTAAATCTAATTATGTCTCAAAGATCCCATCTCCAAACACCATCGCATTGGGGATTAGGGCTTCAAAATCTAAATTTTGGGAGGTCACAAACATTCAGTCCATAGTTGTCCAACCTTGGCCCCCAATTTTCCTGTCCTTTTCACATGCAAAATACATTCGTTCCATCCCTACAGCCTTAAAAGCTTTAACTCATTTCAGCATAAACTCTAAAGTTAAAGGTCCAAAATCTCTTCTAAATATTATCTAAATGAGATATGGGTGAGATTCTAGGTGTAATTCATCCTGAAGCAAAATTACTTTCCAACTACGAACCTATGAAAACAAGTAAGTTATGCGCTTCCAAAATACAATAGTGGGGCAGTTATAAGACAGACATTTCCATTCCAAAGGGAGAAACAGGAAAGAAGAAAGGGGTGATGGGTCCCAAGCAAGTCCAAAACCTAGTAAGACAAATCCCATTTAATCTTAAGGCATGAGAATAATCTTTGGTTCGGTGTTCTGCCCCTTCAGGCCCTCTGAAGTGGCAACATAACTCCTGTAGCTCCTAGAGTTGCTGCTTATGTTATAGCTCTGTGGTAGCCCTTCCTATACATATCAGCTGTCCTCAGAGTCCCCACCCACATATTAGCTCTTATAGGTGGGAAACAAATCCCCAGTGGTCTGCCAGGTGGGAGCTGTGTTCCTTGGTTCTGGACTACCCATGGTTTTGGTTAGAGACTACCTAAACTATCAACACCAAAGATAGTGGCCTTGATAATCTCTGAATCATCTTCATGGCCATTCTTTCCTTTTCTTGAATAGTGCAAGTTCAAAGCAGAATAGGTTTATTATCCTGTCCTGAAGAATCTAAGAAATTGAAAAGCTTCCTTCATTCCACCCCATCTTTGTCATCTTCAGTTCAAATTGGCAGTGTTTCTGCTGGGGTGGCTGATTAAGACTGTGATTCACACCCATGCTAATCTCCTTATCAAATTATTGTTCCACCATACTCTTAGAACTCCCTTTCTTAAATTTTTGCAATTTGGGTGGGCCAAGCATTTTCCAAATCCTTAAGCTCTGGCTCCTTTTACCTTAACAATTCCTTCCTCAATCACCTCTCTCTTTTCACATTGTACGATAAGCAGTCAGGAGGAACCAGGATGATCCTCCAACACTTTTCCCAGAAATATCCTCAACTAAAAATCCATTCTTGTCACTTGCAAGTTCTACCTTCTACAAAACACTCAAATATGAACACAATTCAGCCAAGTTATTTGCCACCTAATAACATGGGTTTACTTTTTCCATTGTCCAATAATATGTTCCACATTCTGAGACCTCACAGAATAACCTTTACCATCCATATCACTACCAACATTCTATACATGATTATGTATTACTCTCTAAGAAGATGAAAACTTTATTTCCAGCACTCTTCTTTCCTTTCTGAGCCCTTACCACGGTCGAGTCTAACAATCCTCTCAGGGCAACATTGGCTTTTTCCAGCATGCTTCAATGTACTGATTTACCTTCTTTTTCTTTGTTTTTTTAAGATTTTTTTACTTATTTGACAGAGAGAGAGAGATCACAAGTAGGCAGAGAGGCAGGCAGAGGGAGAGGGGGAAGCAGGCTCCCTGCTAAGCAGAGAGCCTGATGCAGGGCTTGATCCCAGGACCCTGAGACCATGACCTGAGTCGAAGGCAGAGGCGTAAGCCACTGAGCCACCCAGGCACCCCCTTATTTTTCTTTTGTTGCCTGTGCTTTGAGTATCATATTCAAAAAATTATTGCCATATCCAAGGACACGAAGTTTTTCCCACCTTTTTCTTCCATAATTTTCAGTTTTAGTTCTTATGTTGAAGTCTTTGATCCATTTGAGTTAACTTTTTGTAAGTGGTGTAAGGTAAGTGCCAACTTCATTCTTTTGCATGTGGATATTCGGTTTTGAAAAGATAGTATTTTCCCCATTGAACAAAAATAATTGGAATGGGAAATTCACTTGAGCTGTCTGAAGAAGGAATCATTAAACTTAAAAATAGGTAAATAAAGATTTCAAGTCTGAAAAAATGAAACAAAAATTAATGAGGGTATATTGAGACACAGAACCTTGGGACACAATCAAGCATACCAACATAGACATAACAGGAATCACAGAAAGAGATGAGAAAAAGAAAGCAACAAGGAAGTACATTTGAAAATACAATAACCAGAACTTCTCAAATTTGATGAAAAACACTAATATACAGTGATCTTCTAATCAGAAATCATGGAAATCAGAAGACAGTGGGAATTCATCTTCAGAATGCAGAAGAAAATCAATATTAACCAAGATTTCTTAACCAATAAATTGTCCTTTAAAAATTAAGCATTAATTAAGACATTCTCAGATAACAAATACTGAGAGAATTTTCATTTTCACTGTTATATAAGAAATATTAAACAGAGTCCTTAAGGTTCAAATCAAAGGACCCTAGATGATAACTTGAGTCTACATTAAGAAATAAAGACCACTGGCAAGGTAGCTAAAATAGGTAAATATAAAAGACAAAGTGGTTGGCTAAATAATGGCCTCCCCAAAGATACTCATATCCAAACTCTGTAACCTTTAAATATTGCCTTATATGACAAAAATAGACTTTGCAGGTAGGATTAAGTTAAGGATCTCAAGATGGAGAGATTATACTGGACCTTCTGGGTGGGGCCCAAGTGCAATCATAAGTGTTCTTATCAGAGAAAGAAGGAAATTTGACATTGAAGACGAAGGAAGAAATGTGATGATGGAAGCAGAGACATTTGAATATGCTATGCTGCTGGCTTTGGAGATGGAGAAAGTAGACATAAATCAAGAAATGCAGCTCTAGAAGTTGGAAAAGGCAAGGAAATGGATGCTCCCCTAAAGTTTCCAGAGGCAGTACTGCCCTGTTAATACCTTGGTTAAACCCCATAAAATTATTTCATATTTATGACCTCCAGCATTTCAAGAGAATAAACTTCTCTTGTTTAAGCCATGGACTTTGTGGTACTTTGTTACGGCAGCAATAAAAAGTTAATACAGACAGTATAAATATATGTTTGTGACTCCTATTTGATTTAAAGGAAAACTGCATAAAAAATAATTATAAAACAGTGATTATGGCTATACAATGGCTAAACATGTAGTTTCTATGACAATAATAGCACAAAAGTGGAAGGAGGGAATGGAGATATATTAGAACAAACTTTTTAATAGTATTGAAGTTAAGTCAGAATTGACAAAATTAGATTGTCTTAAGATGTTAGTTTTAATCTCTGGTGCACCACAAAGAAATAATTTAACTCTTCTAAAAAAACGACAACAGAATTAAAATGGTATACCAAAAATATCTTTTAAAAAGAATGCAATAGTGGAGAAATAAAGGAACAAAAAAGACAGTAGGCATATAGAAAACAAATAGTAAAATGGCAGATGTAAATCCTACTTTACCCATGATTACATTAAATAGAAATTAATTAAACACTCCATTCAGAGGGCAGAAATTTGCAGAATGGGGCAAAAAAGCATAATCCAACTGCATACTATCTACAAGAGAAAGACTTTAGATTCAAAGAAATAAACAAAATAAAAGTGAAAAAATGGGAAAATATATACCATGTGGAGGATAATGAAAAGAGTAGTGGTTATTTTAATATCAGGCAAAATAGACTTTAGGACAAAAATGTTATTGGAGAATAAGAAAGGTATTTTATAATGACAAGGGCAACCCATCAGGAATATATTAAAACATATGTAAACATATATAAATGTCAAAATACATTAAGTTAAAACTGCCAGAAAAAAAGGGGAAAACAGAAAATTTGATGATAGTAACTGGAGACTTCAAAATGACACTTTAAAAACTTGATGGAACAAGTAGGAAGAATATCAATAAGAAAATAAGACAGTTGGGCACTTGGGTGGCTCAGTCAGTTAAGTGTCTGCCTTGGACTGAGGTTATTAACCCAGGGTCCTGGGATTGAGTCCCGCATCTGTCTCCCTGCTCAGATGGGAGTCTGTTTCTCCCACTGCCCCTCCCTCCCCAGCTCCCACTCATGCTCGCTCTCTCTCTCTCACAAAAGTAAATAAATAAAATCTTTAAAAAAAAAAGATAAGAAGACAGTTGAATAAAACCAAGCTAGCTGGAATAACAGATATCTATAAAATACTCAAAGCAACATCAAAACATACATTCTTGTTCAAGCACCCATGGAACTTTCTCTTGGATAGACCATATAGTAGGCCATAATAAAATACCATATAAATTTATAAGGATTGAAATGATACAAATAATATTCTCTGACAATAATGGAATTAAGTTAGTAATTGAAAACATAAGGAAATCTGAAAAATCTACAAACATGTAGAAATTAAACAGTATATTTACATTTAATCAAAAGAAATCATGAGAGAAATTAGAAACTACTTTGAAATGAATAAAAACGAAAACACAACATACTGTAACTTATGGGATATAGTTAAGCAGGGCTTAGAGGGAATTTTATAGATGTAAATCCTTATATTAAAAAGATGAAAATACCAAATCAATAATTTAAATTCTCACCTTAAATCACTAGAAAAAATTGCTTAAAACCAAAGAAATCATAAGGAAGGAAATAGTATAGATTAGAGTGGAAATAAATGAAATAGAAAATGGTAAAACAATAGAGAACATCACTAAAACCAAAAGCTGGTTCATTGAAAATATAAGAAAAAAAAACTGGCGATGCTATAGCTAGACCTACCAAGAAAAAAAGGATAAGGATTCAAATTATTTTAGATCAACTGTCTTAAATATGCTCAAAGAGCTAAAAGAATCCATGGACAAAGGACTAAGGAAATGAGGGGAAATGATTCAGCAAATATAAACTATCAGCAGAGAGATAGAATATAGAGATAGAAATTATGAAAAGGAACCAAATAGAAATTCTGAGGCTGAAAATAACTGAAGTGAAAAGCTCACTAGAGGTGTTTGACAGCATATTTGAGCAGGCAGAAGAAAGAATCAGTTACCTTGAAGATAGATCAATTGAGATTATCCAGTCTGAGGAGCAAAAAGTAAAAAGAATAAAGAAAAATTAATAAAGCCTAAAAGAATCAGGAGACACAAGGAAGCATATTTAACATATGCATGATAGGAATCTCAGAAAGAGAAAAGGGAAACAAGAAGAAAGAATTTTTGAACAAATAAAAGCTAAAAATTATTCATAAAGGGATACACTAATCTATGTATTCAAGAAGTTCAGTTATTTCCAATCAGGATAAACATGATCCAAATCAAGACACAGTATAGTCACATTGTCAAAGCCAAGTATATGGTGTTATACTGGAACAACTATAATTTTGTCTATTTTCTAGTTGTTGAGTTGGGTGGTGATTTCACAATATGAAAGAAGAAAGGGAAGGGAAGGGAAAAAATAAAAGGGAGGAAAGGAAAGGAAAGAGGGACAAAGGGTAAATGCTAAAACTGTGTTGTAGACCAAAGATTATGATAAACCTGTTCATCTGTGACAAGTTTTTAAAAATACTTTAATGCTTTCTTTTTTAGTTGTCTGACATTCTACATGAGAACAGCTCAAATATTGGAGTGCAAGTTTCAAGTGTGAAGAGAAGTGAACGGAGAAGGTGAGATGGAAGTAGCCAAAAGCAGGTTGGGGTATAAGGATTTTGAGGTCCCTCAGGGACATTCAGGCAGTGGTATCCAATGGACAGTTGGCAAAGAGGGTCTGGGAGTAAGGGAAGGAAATAGCCTGGAGATGGAGATTTGAGAATCATCTGTGATTAGAGGGAAATGAACAGAAATCATTTAGGGAGAGAGAACGTGGGGACTGAGGAGAGAGGAGGTCTGGGAACACAGCAACTCAAGGTGGCAGTGCGGCTTCCTGGCGGGCACTACTACCTGGGCTCTGGAGTCAGGCAGAGACGGTCTTGAAAGCAGCCTGTGGGACTCAGTTGCTGAGCGCTCCTGGCAAAGTCGGGTACCGTCGCTGCGTAGAGCTGTCATACCTGGCAATGACGTACAGCTCAGAGGGCTGCTGTGAGAGGGCCTGAGATGCTCCAGGTAAAGCACCTGCGGTCCGGACGTCTCCCTGATCCTGCTCTCTCCTTGTTTCCCCCTTTGCCACACCGCCCCCCACACCGTCTGTGGTTGCTTGGTCCCTTGGGGATGGGGGTAAGGGGGCGGGGTGGGGGNGCGCCAAAGTGGGCAGCAGCCCCCACCCGTTCGCCCGCCCTGCGGTCGTGTCCCTGCGCCCTTCGCTCCCGTCGTCCGCGTGCAACCCGCTCCCTGAGCTGCCCGGGCGACGGGCGAGGGGCGAGGGGCGAGCGGGCTTCAAGGAACCGGAGGAGGCTCAGGCCTGCTCTGGGCCCCGCAAGCCAGTGTGAAGGTGGGCGCTGCAGGCGGCCCCAGGCGGGGGTGGAGGTGGATGGGAGTAGGAACCCAGAGCAGCGCGGGGTGGGATGGGGTCCGGCAGGTCGGTGAGGAGGGGGATGCAGCGTGGACGTGGGCAGGTGGGGAGGGAGCGTCCCGCTGCCTCCTCGAAGCCCCTCCTCCGCGCCCTCCATCCATTTTTGGACCTGAAATGCGGGGAGGTGCCTCCGCAGTGCGACAGTGAAATGTAGACATATTCCGGAAATAACCCCCTCTCACACTCTGTACCTAAAGGGAAATACTGACCTCCGCGGAAAGGGGGTGGGAGTAGGCAGCATGCCTGCAGGGACCAAAACCGTTTGGAAAGCATCCTGGTCTGGAATCTGAGGCCTGAAAAGTAATGGAGGCTGGGATCCGGGGGAGGTAGGGGACTGAAATGTAGGAGGAGGGTCCAGATTCAGGAAAGAAACCTCAGTAGGCTGAGTGCACAGGCCCTGTCCTTATCACTGTCTCTCAGCAGGACTGGTGTCTTTCCCCAGCACTATGGGAGTCTAGAAAAGGAGGAGGAACCTGTCCAGAACCCCCGCAGGACAGTGAAGGGGGGAGGGGGCTGGACAGGGATGGTGGGGGATGCATAGGGCACAGCTTGGCCAGAATTTGAGGTCCCCACTGTCCACCCCGCCACCACATATATTGCACACACCCAGCCACGCTGAAGGATGGTCTTGAAGATGGTACGATCTGCCAGGGAAATAGTTTGGAGGAATGGTGGGGTAAATGGTATACAGAAGACACTTGGAGGGCTGGGATTCAGAAAAGGGACCAGAGTCTTTGTGCATCCACTGAATGCCCAGCCTACCTCGCCTGTCTGTTTGCAGTTCTGCGTGTTTGTTGTCAGCACACTACAAGGCTAGAAAATGAAGAGTTGCCTGTTCTGAATTTCTGCCAGTCAGTGAAGGAAGTGGGTCTCTGGACAGGAACTCAGAGGGGTGGGGTGTGTAGAGTGTACAGCATGGGCAGAATTTGAAGTCCCACTACCCACCTCCCAGAACATTTACACTTTAGCACCCTGAGCAAGCAAAGATAACATGGCAGGGCCTGACAGAGAAATGGTTGGCTCACCCATGTGAGAGGAATGGTGAGAAGAGCTTGGCTGAAGACACACTTGGAGGGCCAAGCCACATTAAGGGAAGTCAGACAAGCGGAGATATGTGAATACTTTCCAGACCTACATTCCATCCCCAAGCCCTCAGTCTCCCTTGTCTACTCTTCCTCCCACTCACAGGACAGGAAAAGGAGGGGAATCTCAACATGGAAAAACTCTGCAATGGAAATGAAGGAATGCCTGAGAATCAAGGGGAGAGGGAATACAAAGAACAGCCATAGGATGCGGGAAAAGCCAGAATTAGCTTGTACTCTGAAAGACAAGGAAAAGTTAGAAAATGAGGAAATAGTAGAGGACCAGGAAAGACCAGGGAGTGTGGAAAAGCCAAAATAGGGAAAGCCAATAAATGAGGGAAAGCCAGAGAACCAGGGAAAACCAAAAGAAGAAGAAAAACCCATGAATGAGGGGAATCCAGACAGCAAGGGACAGCCAAAAGAAGGAGAACCAGGGAGCAGGAGAGAGCCAAAAGAAGAAAAATCAGAGTGAGAAAAAATATCAGATCCAAAAAATGAGGGAAATCCAGAGACCTAGGAAAAGCCAGAAGAAGAAGAAAAGCCAGCCAGCGAACCAAAGTTTGTGGGAAAGCACCCAGCTGGGGATGATATACCCAGAAAGGTCAAAAGAAAAACCATCAAGGGGCTGGCTCAGTACATCAAGGAATATAAGGAGGCCATACAGGATATGCATTTGAACAATAAGATGATAAAAGAATTTGATGAGATGGTCAGGGTGGAGGATGAGGTGAAAAAAACAAACAGAAACTAGGGGGGACTTATGTAGATGCAAAAAATGTTTATAGGACCCTTTCCACCCTAGGGGCCAAAGGGAACTCAGGGGTGGGTGCAGAGAGCCAAAAAGGGGCTATGAAGACATTCCTTTTGTGTAGTGTCCCTGGCAAGCATTTTCCAGGTCCTGTTCTTTAACCATGTGCTAACTATTTGCTTTAGCTGTCACTCTCATTATCAGCAGCCTTTTGAGCCAATTAGGACACTCTATCAGTAGGGGATTTTCAAACATGCGCATTGCAAAGTCATTATAATTCTTGAAAAAAAAGTAGCTTATAATATCATCTATAGAATCAGTCCACCTCTGTAGAAAATATAAGTTTATATAGACATCTATGCACAGGAAAAATAGAAAATTTGTTCACCAAAAAGTTAACAGTGGTTCTCTGAATTATAAAAGTGGGTGACATATTTTCTTTGTTTTGTTTCTACTGATATTGTTTCCCTAAAGAACACAGATTATTTTTTCATAAAAAAATACTAAAACATATAAAAGAAAAACAATGCACAAAAGAAATACAAAAATCTGTTCAGTGAGTTTATGAAGGCAATGGAGACACATAAATTTCTTTTTTTTAACTTCATTTTTTCAGTAATCCAAGATTCATTTTTTATGCACCACTCCCAGTGCTCCATGCAATACATGCCCTCCTTAATACACACCACCAGGCTCATACAACTCCCCAACCCCCTCCCCTCCATAACCCTCAGTTTGTTTCTCAGAGTCCACAGTCTCTCATG
>LNAC01001839.1:0-45052 GCA_002007465.1 Ailurus styani
TAGATTGCTGGCTACACTGCACTTCTTGGCCTGCATGTGGGCAGGGTGCACCCATTTGGCCGACCAGGGCCTTACAGGGTCTTGCATGCCTGTGGAACTGGAGCCCAGACCCAACCACTTGTACAGTCACCATAAAATGGTATGTACCATCTGTTGGTGACAGTCTGTTCCCTTTGGACATGCCACCCATAGGATCCTGGGCTTTTCCAACAACCAGAGCACAACAACAAACAGAACATCTCTTATTGGAGGTTACAATAGCTAACACACTGGCCCTGACTTAGCAAGGCAGGGCAGTGCACTCTCACTCTGCCTTCAGTAGAAATATGCATATTTATGTAGATTAGGGTTTGGGATTTATAAAGATGCCTTGTTCCCCCAGATCCTACTCCTGTGTCCCAGTGCCTCCTAACTTCTGCCCTGTTCCAAGTCCCTGGGTACCATGACCTTCATGGCCCAGACATGGGCAGCTCACCTTCATCGCCAGCCTTGGGTAGCTGGGGCCCTGCAGGCCCAAAGAGATGACAGCCTGGCTCCAATCACTCCATAGTCTCCAGTATGGAGGGGGTACACACACTTAAGGTCACCCTGAGGCAGAGAGAGGGGCAAGATGGTGGAGAAGTGGGAGTCCCTGTTTCAAGGGGTCCCCGGAAGTGGGCTAAATAGCTATGAGAACACTCTGAGCACCCATGAAATCAGCCTGAGAAGTAAGATTATACACTTCTCGATCTCTACAGAACAAAAGATCATCATCACCAGTGAGGTAAAGTGAGGTGGGAGCGCTCAGACTGATATTACAGAATAAACAGAAGGGGGAGGGAGCCACCAGAAGTGACACACTGGAAAGTAAGCCCCAATATGAAAGTGCCCTGTGCATGGGGACCAGCATTAACTTGGAGTCTGGGTAAAAGCACTCAAAAAGAGCAAAAAGTTTTAAGGGGCAACTGGTGGAATCAGGCATCCACAAGCATGGTCCTAAACCCACGGTCCCAGCGTGATGGTCACAGCCTGTGACCACCTGTGCCTGGGAGAGCCCGGTGGGGGCCCCAGTCCATGGTCCCTGGGACCGCAGCTCTCCACCGCCTGGGCTGAGTGCACCCCCACCCATGCTTGAGAGAACTTGTTGTGGGTGTCAGCCAGCGGTCTATGAATCTGCAGCCATCCACAACTTACACTGTTCCCGGGTCGTGGGTGTGGACCCCAGACAGCAGTCCCAACAGCTGCCAGGACCAGCTCCTGGGAACCAATATCGCTTGAGGCCTTGGTGGCACAGGGGTACAAAGACAAGCGGGGGCCTCAGGCAACCACTGAGATGGTGGAAGGGAGTGTGCACAGCCTATGGGAGGTTGTAGTGTTCACTGGAGTTTGCACAGGGGAAGTCTGTGTTCTGGACCATCCAGGGGGAGCACACTGAGGCTTCTCTCTGAGGCAAAGGACTGGGGCAGAGTTTTTTGTTTTTTGTTTGATCTCCACTAGCCCTCAGAAAAGCCTCAAAAAGCAGCCCAAGAACAAAAACCTCCAGAGAACAAAAACCTGAAAACCCTGTTTCCTCAGAGCCCAGCCCCCTCATAGGGGGCAGGTAGACTCAGCCCAAGCAAGACTGACTGAAAAAAACGTCTCGGCAGGCCCCTCTCCCAGAAGACAAGCCAAAAGAACAGGAGGACAATAACCACAGGGTCCCCACAAAACTGTAAAACCCCAACATCAGGGGAAAACAATATATTAAGCTCCCAATATTGACGCAAAACCTGTATATTTCATAGATACAACTTTTTTTTAGTTTGTTCTCATGCTTCTTCTTCCTTTAATTTTTAACCTACTTACCATTACAACTAAATATTTAATACAACATATTTCATAATAACTTTTTAACTTGAACTTTTTTTATACATATACCTGGGTTTCTTTTTCTTTTTCTTGTTTTTAATATATATATAGATATAGGCTTCAAGGTAATCCTTTTCCCTATTCAATACTACCCCTAAATATAAGCTAGTTTTAATTTCCCTGTATCTCTGCAAAGTTGAGTCCTTTAAAAAGATAACAAAATACACCCAGGAAGAACTGTAATAAACTTCCTCACCCACATCAAGGGTTTATAACCACCTTCCCATCTTATTTTTCTATCAATATATCTGTGTATTTGTTTTTGTTTCTGTACCATATTAATCTTATTCTTGGGGTTCACTTTGGCAGGGTATTTCTTCTTTTTTCTTTCTTGTCTCTTATGTTTGTCAGTCTTTTTGTTGGTTCATTTTTGGTTTATGTACCTTATGAGTCTTACTATTGGGACTCATTTTGGCTGGGTTTTTTCTTTTCTTTCCTCTCTTTTTCTATTTATTTTTTCTTTTCTCCTTCTTTTTGGTGGTGACTTCCGTTTGCTCCAAAACGTTCCAAGAGGTACCTTGACTGGATCGTGATTAATATATTCAGCTATTCATCCCCTCAACCACCTCTCACCAAAATGACTGGGAGGAGGAACACCCAGCAGAGGAAAAATTCAGAGACTGTTACTTCTGCCACAAAACTATTGGAAATGGACATAAACAATATGTCGGAAATGGAATTCAGGGTAAAAATTGTCCAGGCAATGGCTAGATGGGAGAACACCATTAGTGGCAACATAGAATCTCTAAGGGTGGACGTGAGAGCTGATCTGGCAGAAATCAAAAATGCTATCAAGGAGATCCAATCTAATCTAAATAGAATAACAGCTAAGATAACTGAAGCAGAAGATTGAATTAGGGATCTAGAAGACAGGCTGATTGAAAAGCAGGATCAGGAGGAGGCATGGATTGAACAACTTAGAAGTCATGAAAACAGAATTAGGGAAATAAATGACTCCATGAAATGTTCCAATGTCAGAATTATTGGGATCCCTGAGGGAGTGGAAAAAGAGAGAAGACTCGAAGAGTTGGTTGACCAGATACTGGATGAAAATTTCCCTAATCCGGGGAATGGAACAAGTGTTCTTGTTCTAGAGACAGAGAGGACAACCCCCAAGATCAATGAGTGTAGAAAGACAGCCAGACACTTAATTGTGAGAGTCACGAATCATAAATCCAGACAGGAGGTCTTAAGGGAAGCTAGGGAGAAAAGATTCCTTACATATAGAGGAATGACCATCAGAATAATGTCAGAACTGTTCACAGAAACCTGGCAAGCCAGAAAGGGCTGGCAAGACATATTCAGGGCACTAAATGAGAAGAACATGCAGCCAAGAATACTTTATCCAGCAAGGCTGACATTCAGAATGGATGGAGAGATAAAGAGCTTCCAAGATCTGCAAGGTCTAAAAGATTATGTGACCAAAAGCTGGCACTACAAGAAATTTTGGGGGGGGTTTTCTATAAAAGCAGAAAGAACCCAAGAGTGACATAGAACAGAAAGTTACAGAGACAATGCATAGAAACAAGGATTTCACAGGCAACATGATGTCAATAAAAACTTACCTTTCAATAATCGCTCACAACATGAATGGCCTAAATGCTCCCATTAAAAAGGTACAATGTTGCAGACTGGATAAAATGACAGGACCCATCCATATTCTGTCTACAAGAGAGACATTTTGAACCTAAAGATATATCAAGACTGAAAGTAAAGGGATAGAGCACCACCTTTCATGCCAATGGGCCTCAAAAGAAAGTTGGGGTAGTGATTCTTATAACAGATAAATTAGATTTTAAGCTAAAGACTATAATCAGAGACACAGAAGGACACTACATCATTCATTCTTAAAGGGTCTATGCAACAAGAAGATCTAACAATTGTAAATATTAATGCTTCCAACATGGGAGCAGCCAACTACATAAGCCAACTGTTAAAATAGTCTGATTGATATGAATACATTAATTGTAGGGGATCTTAACATGCCACTCTCAGCAATAGATCATCTAAACAGAAAATCAACAAAGAAACAAGCTTTGAATGACACATTGGATCAGATGGAACTCATAGATATATACAGAACATTCCACCCTAAAACAATAGAATACTTATTCTTCTCGAGCGCACATGGAACTTTCTCTCCAGAATAGGCCACAACCTTGGTCACAAATCAGAGCTCAATCGATACCAAAAGATTGAGATTATCCCCTGCATATTCTCAGACCACTGTGCTTTGAAACTGGAACTCACCCACAAGAAAAAGTTTGGAAGGAATTCAAACACTTGGAAGCTAAAGACCATCCTGCTCAAGAATGTTTGGATCAACCAGGAAATCAAAAAAGAACTTAAACAATTCATGGAAACCAACAAGAATGAAGACACATCTGTCCAAAACCTATGGGATATGGCAAAGGCGGTCCTAAGGGGGAAATACATAGCCATTCAAGCCTCACTAAAAAAAAAAAATTGAAAGATCCTAAATACAACAACTCTCTTTATACCTTAAGGAACTAGAAAATCAACAACAAATTAAGCGAACCCCATGCACAGGAAGGGAAATAATTAAGATTAGAGCTGAGATCAATGAGTTAGAAACTAGAGATACAGAAGAACACATCAACAAAAATAGAAGCTGGTTCTTTGAAAGCATTAATAAGATCAACAAACCACTGGCCAAACTAATCCAAAAGAAAAGAGAGAGGATTCAAATTAATAAAATTATGAATGAAAGGGGAGAGATCATGACTAACACCAAGGAAATAGAAACAATCATCAGAAACTATTATCAACAGCTATATGCCAATAAGTTAAGCACCCTAGAAGAAATGGATTCATTCCTGGAAACCTATAAATTTCCAAGACTGAAACAGGAAGAAATCGACAGCCTGAATAGACCAATATCTAGCAACAGGATTGAAGCAGTGATCAAAAACCTCCCCAAAAACAAGAGTCCAGGACCTGACGGATTCCCTGGGGAATTCAACCAAACATTCAAAGAAGAAATAATACCTATTCTCCTGAAGCTGTTTCAAAAAATAGAAACAGAGGGAAAACTTCCGGACTCTTTTTATGAAGCCAGCATTACCTTGATCTCCAAACCAGGCAAAGACCCCATCAAAAAGGAGAATTTCAGATCAATATCCCTGATGACTATGGATGCCAAGATTCTCAACAAGATCCTAGCTAACAGGATGCAACAGTACATTAAAAAGAATATCCACCACGACCAGGTGGGATTTATCCCTGGGATGTGAGAGTGGTTCAACATTTGCAAATCAATTAATGTGATAGAACAAATCAATAAGAGAAGAGACAAGAACCACATGGTCCTCTCAATTGATGCAGAAAAAGCATTTGACAAAATATAGCACTCATTCCTGATTAAAACTCTTCAAAGTATAGGGATAGAGGGAACATTCCTCAACTCCATAAAATCTATCTATGAAAAATCCACAGCCAGTATCATTCCCAGTGAGGAAAAAATGACAGCCTTCCCATTGAGATCAAGAACACGACAAGGATGCCCACTCTCACCACTCTTGTTCAACATAGTACTAGAAGTCCTAGCAAGAGCAATCAGACAACAAAAAGAAATAAAAAGTATTCAGATTGGCAAAGAAGAAGTCAAACTCTCTCTCTTTGCAGAGGACACGATACTTTCTATGGAAAACCCATAAGACTCCACTCCCAAACCACTAGAACTCAAACAGCAATTCAGTAATCTGGCAGGATACAAAATCAATCCACAGAAGTCAGTTGCGTTCTTATACGCTAGCAATGAAAATACAGAAAGGGAAATTACAGAATTGATTCCATTTACTATAGCACCAAGAACCATAAGATACCTTGAAATAACCCTAACCAAAGGGGTAAAGGATCTGTACTCAACGAACTACAGAACACTCATGAAAGAAATTGAAGAAGATACAAAAAGACGTAAAAGCTTTCCATGCTCACAGATCAGAAGAATAAACATTGTTAAAATGTCAATGCTGCCCAGAGAGATCTATACTTACAATGCCATCCCGAACAAAATTCCACCGGCAATTTTCAAAGTGCTGAAACAAACAATCCTAAAATATTTATGGAACTGGAAAAGACCCTGAATCACTAAGGAAATGTTGAAAAAGAAAAACAAAGCTGGGGGCATCACATTGCATGATTTTAAGCTTGACTACAAAGCTGTGATCACCAAGACAGCATGGTACTGCCACAAAAGCAGACACATAGACCAATGGAACAAAGTGGAGAGTCCAGATATTGACTTCAGATATGATAATCTTCAACAAAGCAGGAAAAAAATATCCAGTGGGAAAAAAGACAGTCTCTTCAATAAATGGTGCTGGGAAAGTTGGGCAGCTATGAATAGAAGAATGAAACTTGACCATTCTCTCACACCATACACAAAGATAAACTCGAAATGGATGAAAGACCCCAACGTGAGGCAGGAATCTATCAAAATCCTAGAGGAGAACATAAGCAGTAACCTCTTTGACATTGGCCACAGCAACTTCTTTCAAGACACGCCTCCAACGGCAAAGGAAACAAAAGCAAAAATGAACTTTTGGGACTTCATTAAGATAAAAAGCTTCTTCACCGCAAAGGAAACAGTCAACAAAACAAAGAGGCAACCCATGGAATGGGAGAAGATATTCGCAAATGACACTCCAGAGAAAGGTCTGGTATTCAAGATCTATAAATGCCCAAAAAACAGATAATCATGTCAAAAAATGGGCAGAATACATGAGCAGACACTTCTCCAAAGAAGACATTCAAATAACCAACAGACACGTGAAAAAATGTTCATCATCACTAGCCATCAGGGAAACTCAAATCAAAACCCATTGTGATACCACTTTACACCAGTTAGAATGGCCAAAATCAACAGGACAGGAAACAACAAGTGTTGGAGAGGATATGGAGAAAAGGGAACCCTCTTACACTCTTGGTGGGAATGCAAGTTGGTGCAGTCACTTTAGAAAACAGTGTGAAGTTTCCTCAAAAAATTAAAAATAGAGCAACCTTATGACCCTGCAATTGCACTACTGGGTATTTACCCCAAAGATACAGATGTAGTGAAAAGAAGGACCATATGCACCCCAGTGTTCATAGCAAGAATGTCCACAGTCGCCAAGATGTGGAAAGATCTGAGATGGCCTTCAACAGCCGAATGGATAAAGAAGATGTGGTCCATATATACAATGGAATATTATTCAGCCATCAGAAAGAATGAATACCCCACTTTTATATCAACATGGATGGGTCTGGAGGAGATTATGCTGAGTGAAATAAGTCAGGTAGACAAAGTTAATTATCATATGGTTTCACTTACTTGTGGAATATAAGGAATAAAATGGAGAACTCTAGGAGAAGGAAAGGAAAATTGTATTGGAGTAAATCGGAAGGGGACGTGAACCATAAGAGACTGTGGACTCTGAGAAACATACTGAAGGTTATGGAGAGGAGGGGGAAGAGGGGATGGGTGAGCCTGGTGGTGGGTATTAAGGAGGGCACGTATTGCATGGAGCACTGGGTGCAGTGCATAACAATGAATCTTGGATCACTGAAAAAAAAAATCACCCTGAGGCAGCAGCAACAAACTGACACCAGTCAGTCCCTACTGGGTCCTACTGCCTGTAGGGCCCCTTGATTCTCCAGCAAGAAGAGTTCCCAGGTATGTTCTATTAGCTTGACCCTCCCCGCCAAGCCTTCAGGGACCACATAGGCAAAGTGGTAAAGGAACCTCAAGCACTATGAGGAGGTTCAGGAGCACTATGCCCACGCATGTCCTGTTCCACATCATGGGCTACTCTGCACCAAACTGAAACATGCACAGCACTCTCCTTTCAGCTGACCTGATGTCCTTAGGGCACTGCAGGCTCCTGAAGCCACGCTGGTCCCTGGTCACCTGCATTGTCTCTAGTGCAGTGGGAGCAACACACCAAAAATGATCCTGAGCTTGACGGGTAATGGATATATGCTAAATTCCAAGCACTAAGCTACACAAGTGCTCAACTTTTCCCCTACAGGTAAAACCACGAGTGTCTGCACTGCCTTGCCAGGATGGACCCAGCAACTGACAAAAGTAGCCCCAGACCTATAGCAGACCTGGGAATACTAAATGCTGGAGAAGCCTTGGACCCCAGCAGGCAGACTGTCACCATTTAAAAGCCGCTTCAGAAAAATTTGAGGTGTTGACTCCCTCTACCCTGGAAGGTATACAGGTGGTTGGGAAGCAGACTGAGCTCCAGAGGCCTGCCCAAGCCTGGCTGTTGGGGGTCTAACTGTGGATGCACACACTGTGCATCAACAGGGCAAGAAATGGGAGCAGATGGTCACTGGAGCAGGCTTATGGGGACACAAGGCCATCTGCCTCCTTCCAAACTCTAATTACACAGTTTTCCACTGAAGATAGAGATGGAGAAACCAACCTTGCCAGAGCAGAGCTGGACAGGCTGGGTAGGGTATCTTCATGCAAGACACACTGGGGAGACTTTATTGCTGGTCAAGCCCAGGACCCCATCCAGAATGGATCCAAATGGGTACTGGCCATGGCCAGTTGAAAACTGCAGCCTCCATGGAGGTATCACATTCCCTGATTTCAAACTCTACTACAAAACTCCAATAACCAAAACAGTAGGGCACTCATACATATAGATGAAAAGAATGGAATAGAGAACCCAGGAAAACCCATGCACGTAAAGGTCAATAAACTGATGATAAAGGAAGCAAGTACATACAAGGTGGAAAAGACAGTGTCTTCAATAAAGGGCATTAGAAAAACTGGACACACATAAGAATGAAACAGAACCACTGTCTTGCAGCATACACAAAAATGAACTCAAAATGAATTACAGATTTGACTGTAAAACCTGGGAACCATAAAACTCCTAGAAGAAAACATAGTCAGGAAGCACTTTGACATTGGTCTTAGCAATATGGTTTTTCAACCAGTCCTCACAGGCAATGGCCACAGAAACTAAAATAAACAAATAGGTTAATCTCAGACTGAACAGCTTTTGCACAACAAAGGAGACCTACAACATAACGAAAAGACAACCCAGTGAATGGGAGAAAACATTTGCAAAAGTTACATCCAATGAGAGTTAATATTCAGGATATGTAAAGAAATACAACTTCCTGCTGAAACCACAAATAACCTGATGTAAACATGTGTAGATTACAAGTAAAAAATCTTATTTGTGAAAAAAAATAAACATGTGTAGAAGACTTGAATAGACACTTTCCCAAGGAAATCACAGATGACCAACAGGATTCCAAAAAGATGTTCAACATCACTGATCATCAGGGAATTACAAATCAAAACCATAATGAGATATGGCTTCATACCTGTCAGAGTGGCAATTACCAAAAAGACAAAAGCAAGCAAGCAAGCAAACAAACAAACAAAAAACAAGTGTTGGCAAGGATGTGGAGAAAATGAAAACCTTGAGCAATGTTGGTGGGAATGTATGTTGGTGCAGCCACTGTGGAAAACACTGTGGAAATTCCTCAAGTAATTAAACATAGAAATGCTGTATGACCCAGTAATTCCACTTCTGGGTATATGCCTGAAGAAAACAAAAAACACCAATCAAGAAAGATATATGCATTCTTGTGTTTCTGGCGGCATAATTTACAAGGGCCAAGATATGGATGCATCCCTAAGTGTCTGTTCATAAATGAATAAAGAAGATGTCGTATGTATATGTAAGTAGTATTACTCAGTCATGAAAATCAAAGCATTCTTAACATTTCCAACAACTAGGATGGACCTAAGAGTATTATGCTAAGTGAAATAAGTCAGAGACAGACACATCTAGTATGATTTTACTTATATGTGGAATCTAAATAACAAAACAAACAAAACAGAAACAGATTCATAGATGCAGGAAGCAAGCTGTTGGTTACCAGTGGAGGAAGAAGGGGTCAGGGGCAGATGATACCGGTGAAGGGGATTAACTGGTACAAACTTCCAGCTGTAAAATAAATAAGCCATGGGTATGTAATATACACATAGGGAATATAGTCAATATAACTGTAGTCACTTTGTATGATGACAGGTGGTAACAAGACTTACCCGAAGGATCATTTTACAATCTATACAAATATCAAATCACTCTGATGTACACCTCAAACTAGTAAGATGTTGTATATCAATGATACTTCAATTAAAAATTTAATTAAATTAAGGGTGCCTGGGTGGCTCATTCACTAAGCATCTGTCTTTGGCTCAGGATGATGGTCCAGGGATCAAGCCCCACATGTGGTTCCCTGCTTGGCGGGAAATCTGCTTCCCTCTCCCACTCCCCCCGCTTGTGTTCCTGCTCTCAATGTCTCTCTCTCTCTCTATCAAATAAATAAATAAAGTCTTTAAAAATTAATTAAATTGAAAAAGTAAAAAATAAAACTGCTACCTCACAAAGATTCTGGGGCTGAGCTCCCTCTACCAAGCATACTGTGTGTTTGCTTGGGGCCAGGCTCAAGCTGCCCAAGACTTGCTGAAGAAACGTGCACTGCTCATGCAGGGCTGCTCAGTGCAGGGTTCCCAGGGATCTGAAACAGAGCAAGGGTTTGCAGATACTGGTTACAGGAGATGGCTCTTGGGGTACAAGAGGTTTGTACAATCACATGACTTATATGCACAAAGGAATATAGGCTCATGAAGGGTAACTGGCTGGCAATTCCTCCAATCAGAGACAGCTAGGCTGTCTGGCAAGGGAGACACCTGGAACCAATCAGGCAACTGGTCTAGCTGGACTGTGCATGCAGACCTTCCAGTTCAGGGTTGTCCAGGATCTGAAACAAGGTGAATCTCTGGAGAGGCCAGGTCATAGGATCCATCTCTAGAGGGATAAGAAGTATGTCTGATTTCAAGGCATAACCTGCAGAAATGAGCATGCTTTTCCCAAAGGCAGAGGTGGAAGATACTGGAATATATTCCCAGGGTGGTGCTAGTTGGCTGGAAGTTGATTCTTCCAAGAAGACTCCTCTGGGTTCCCTGGTTCTGGAAGAGCCCTTGACCTGATGAGGCACCATGTCTAAATAAAGATTTAAGGTTCTGACTCAGTGTGTTTCTCGGGGAGTGAGATGGGAACTGTGCTACCAAAATCTGGGCCCAAGACCCCCCACCTGCTCTGTGCTGCCCTGCAAGCAGGTGAGCTCCAGGCGAAGCTGGTGGCCTCTCAGGCAGAAGTCACACATTTCCCATTCTTGGGGGTCTTCATCCATTCATGTTGACCACAAGTCCCTCTCCATTGCGTTGCGAGGGCCCTATGGTAGGGAGAAACTACCCACTGTGCCCCCAACTCAATGTCCTCAGGCCTCTAATGGAGGCTCCATGGTGCAAGAACCTGGGGTTCACCATGCTCACCATGCAGCCAGAGCAGGACTGTCACCAAACAGGCACCCATAAATGCTGCATGAAAGATGGATTCTGCCATGAAGTCTGGGATGGGGGGAACCAGGAGCTCTACTAGGGTACCAATCTTGTAGAGTAAAAAAACTCCACCTCCCAACCTGTGGGAGGAGTCTCCCACATGATTGGAAGCAGCCTCTACTAGAGAGCACACCAGTGTCCTTCACAGCTCCTCCCAGCCCTGAGACACCCTCCGGTATCTAACCCCAAAACAACCTAGGGGGCCAGTTCTAATGTGGAAAACAAAGGCAGAAGAAAAATTATTCAATTTCCTTACTACCTGCTGCTCACTGATAAGTCCTTGAAACAGACACCGTGACTTCCCTCCAGGGACTCAATTGCCTTGATGTTAATACTTTGCTAAGGGTGAAAAGCAATCCTAGCCTGAAACCACCCCCACCTCCTGGATCCTGTAGGTCGAATTTAACATATAAAAATTCCTTTGGAAACTTCCTTTATCTCTAACCCCCCCCCCAGATATGTGTTGGTAATCACTCCCCAAGCGTATGGTCCACCCATATACATCTGAAGGTTCTCATGACTAAGGTTTTATTAGATGGTAATAAATTACCTTTTCCAAACAATAGCTAGCCCCGTCAAGGTCCTGAAAACCGTGTTTCCAAAATTCCTTAGAGACTTCCCCTAACCCCCTCCCAACTTGAAAGTATATAATGGGCCACACCTCATGACCCCAGTACAGCTCTTTCTGCCTATGGGTCTTGTCCCTGTGCTTTCATAAAACCACCTTTTTGCACCAAAGAGGTCTCAAGAATTCTCTTGGCTGTCATACTTGAACCCTAACATTATTTCCTACATCAGTTCCACCTCACAGAACTTTCCCATCTTCCCACCTTGAGAGTGTAATTTCACTTTTTTAAAAAAAGATTATTTGACAGAGAGAGAGAGAGAGAGAGAGAGAGAGAGAGAGAGAGAGAGAGAGAGAGANAGAGAGAGAGAGAAACAGCGAGAGAGGGGATACAAGCATGGGGGGTAGGAGAAGGAGAAGCAGGCCAACCACTGAGCAGGGAGCCCAATGCGGGGCTCGATCCCAGGACCCTGGGATCATGACCCAAGCTGAAGGCAGATGCTTAACGACTGAGCCACCCAGGTGCCCCCTGTAATTTCACTTTAAATAAGTGTTTTGTGCTTGCTACATCCCTGCTGACTGTCTTGATTCAACACGGAGCATATCCCCACAAAAATCTTCTGCTGGAGAATCCAAGAACTGAGACCTCCATTCACACAATGCAGACTCATGGGTAACTGCTTCAACTCCTTTCCTTTCCTTTTCCTTTTCCCTTTCCCTTTCCCTTCCCTTTCCTTTCCTTCCTTTCTTTCCCTTCCCTTTCCTTCCTTTCCTTTTCCTTCCCTTCCCTTCCCTTCCCTTTCCTTTTTCCTTTCCTTTCCTTTCCGTTCCTTTCCTTTCCTTTCCTTTCCTTTCCTTTCCTTTCCTTTCCTTTCCTTTCCTTTCCTTTCCTTTCCTTTCCTTTCTTCTCTGTCTCCCTCCCTCCCTCTCTTTCTTCCTTCTTCCTTCCTCCCTCCCTCCCTTCCTCCCTCCCTCCCTCCCTCCCTCAGTCCCTTCCTTCTTTCTTTTTATTTGTTTAGTCTACCTGGGACACATTAATTTGTCCAAAGCTCTTATCCTCATGCTTGGCAAAGTATCCAAATAAGCTGTGGCCCTAAGGATAGTTTTTCTAAGCATGTCACAGCTACGCCTAAGACAGGTTGTGAAATTCATGCATCTCAAGACTGAAATCAGTTCCTGCCAAGTGTATCTCGGCCCTTAAAATGCTCAAGGACACTTATCTCCTTTCAAACACCATCCACACCTTGGTCAATCTGCAGGTCTGGACGATCAGGGAGAGGATAGTCAGGACTTTCAGGAAAGGCACTGGAATGTGCAGGACACTGACTAGCAGGGCAACAGGATCCTCAAGTCTCTCTAGGGCCCTTCAACCTTGGCTTTAAGGGCTGAGGCTGCAGTCCTGGTGACCTCCTGGAAAACTTCCTACCTCCCATGGCCCTGTGCCCTATAGATGTAGCTCCTGGACGAAAGAGCTGTTGGCACGGACCAGGTGGTCCCAGGGATGCGCAAGCAAGTGCTTGTGTACTTCTTGTATTTAGGGACTCTTTGGCTCTTCCTTCTCACCTCCTTCTGCTTTTCCTTCCTCCTTGCCTGCTCATCTGATACTGGGCATTCATCATGTACTCTTCTATGGGCCCACACACATCTACTCTGTGCCTGCTGTGTGCCAGTCAGTAAGATGGGCACTGAGCATACTGACATTTTTAAGGATACTTCTTCACCATTTATTAACCAGCCAGCTTGGGGATCTAGGCTTTCTACTGGTAACTAAAACTAGTTGAATTTGATCTAGACAATTAGTTACATTTTCAATAGATTGAAATGAGTTATTTTAATTGACATGTGATTGAATCAGTGGTGAAAGTAGGATGATACTTTGATAGAACTTGTGTTGAGAAAACGTCTATTCCTATTTTTGTCCAATTGATTTTAAAATAGCAATGATGAGGGCACCTGGGTGGTTCAGTTGGTTAAACATGGGACTCTTGATGTCAGGGTTGTGAGTTCAAACCACAGGCTGGGCTCCATGCTGGGTGTGAAAAAGTCATCTTGGAAGCCTAAGATGGGCCTGCCAATTCCTTTTGTATGTGTCCTCTTGGCTTCATTACCAGGTAATGTTACAAGAGGCTGGGTTTGGATCTCTGGCTCTTGCTTCTCTCCTGGGCATCAGGTATATCCCACTTAGATATCACAGGTCTAGGAGAGTCACTGTGCCTCAATTACACTTAATTATGTATCCCACCCTCTGCACACCCCCTGTTGGGTTTCCAAGGCAAGGCACTGCTACCCAACCCTGCCAGATACCATCCTTCTGCTTGAGCTTGATATCCATGACCTTTTATTTTCTCTATTCTTCAATACTTCCTTACCGTGTGTTCTAATTTCTCTTCCCTTCTAAGGCAAAATTTATCAGCCTTTGGAAAAACATCTACAGACTTTTTTGGGGGGATTATCAAGTTTATTGCTCCATACTACTCTAGAACATTCCAAAGAGTGAGAGTTCTTTAGACTTTACACACCAGGGGCCCAGTCCGCCTTTTATATGTATGACTCACATTCCCTAGAGTTGTGCAGGGTGGTCTCTCTGGATATTCCTCACATCCTATTTGAGAACTTGGTGGACTTATGTCCTCTGTGGTCCTTGGTCTGTGTCCTCATCTCATTGTGCCTCTCTCCTCTTATCTCTATTAGGGAAACCATAAGAAACAGAAGTTTGCACCTACCCCAGTTTTAGGGTTCTGAGGAGCAGGTAAGAAAATTGTGTTTCTCTCTAGCATACTCCTCCTCAGGGTCACACAGTTGCTGGCCAGCTCTCATCTCTTCTCATGAGGTGGGGCCTTTGCCTGCCTCCCTGTCTCTCATTTTCTGCCATTCCCCATCACCACCTGTGAATGTCAGCCTCTGACATTTCTTTGCCCAAATGGTGGTTGCTAACTGCTCCCTCAGGAGCACCATCAACAGGGTAAACAAAAAGAGAAAGGAAGGTTATTCAGGAAATCCAAAAGGCTGGGTCTTTCATCTTCAGAAGGAAGATGTAGGGATGCCTGGGTGGCTCAGTTGGTTAAGCAGCTGTCTTTGGCTCAGGTCATGATCCCAGGGCCTGAGATTGAATCCCGCATTGGGCTCCTTGTTCATCAGGGAGCCTGCTTCTTCCTCTGCCTCTGTCTGCCACTCTGCCTGCTTGTGCTCTCTCTCTGACAAATAAGTAAATAAAATCTTAAAAAAAAAAGGAAGATATACTACCCATCACCTGGCCCATCCTCCAGGACCTGCCTCCAGGGAGGCAGGAGGTATTTTGGGGGATGGGAGAGCAAACCTAGGCTGCCCTTTCCCACGTGGTATCCCAGGCTTTGGACTGCAGAGTTTTCTCCGGGTTTCTCTGTATTGTTTTGTGCACACATCAGTAACCTTAGCAATGGTGATGCCCACTGACTTTGCTTACCAGACCTTGCTCCTCTGGGAGACTTCTGAGCCAAGTGACCTTCTAGTGTTCCCTCCTAATGACCATTTTCATCTGCACAGTGAACTCTGCTGCAGAAGCTGTGCAGTCAACAGGAGAATAGATGTCTGGGGTAGCAGAGATGCATGGCACACATCTATAAGATTGTAGGGTCATTATTCAAAGTCTCAATGACTTTTCACCATAGTAACTACTGTATCTAGATATTTATTTTTCTCATACACTGCCCAACAATTTCAATCTGGACAGACATGAGCAACCAGCACATGTCCTTATCCAACAGCACACACTCTTGAGGTTCCCATCCTTTGTTTACCATTCTGTCTCCGTGGCTACTGTGACTGCATACACCTTGACTCTGCTGGGTGAGACATCCTCCCCTGGCACACTGTACCTCCCATCTTCTCCTGCTCTCCCACAGAGCTCTTTGAGGACACTGGTGCCTCCTGTACCAATGCCTTTCTAAGTGTGTTGATGAAAGTAGTGCATTGATTGCTGTGTCTCTCAGCAAGCATGATTAGGGATGGCTGAACAGACTGCACATCACAGGTCCATGTCAGCATTCCTGATTCTTATGCTTCCTGACTTCTTCCTACCTTCCTCAACAGTATACCAAGGAAATATCAGCATTTGGCCCTTATTGACAAAGTATAGTGTCAAGAATATCAACACCACGTGCAAGTGGTCAGGGTAGTCCTTTAAATCTCAACTCTTAACTGAGCATGTTCCTTTCAATGTTTTCAGTTCAACCCATATCTTTATTTTGTCCCTTTGGTCTACCACTCTCACACTTTATTCCAGCCCTGACACTCAGGCTTTTGCCAACACAGATGGACTAGGTTCTATAAGCTGTCAGTGTATGGTCTCTCCTTCAGAAAAGGCCTTGGAACTTTCTAATTGAATAATTTTCAAACTTACCTTCTTTCTTTCTTTCTTTCTTTCTTTCTTTCTTTCTTTCTTTCTTTCTTTTTCTTTTTCTTCCTTCCTTCCTTCCTTCTTTCTTTCTTTCGAGAAAGAGAGAGAGAGAGACTAGGAGCGAGGTCATGGGGGAAGGGTGGAGGGAGGATAGGAACCCCAAGTGGGCTCCGTGCTCAGCATGGAACCCAATGCAGGGCTCAATTTCACAAGCCTAAGTTCATGACATGATCCAATATCAAGAGTCAGACACTCAACCAATTGAGACACTTAATCACCCATAAAATTTATCTTTAGATCAACCTCTATTGTGAGCTTTTATCAATACAGAGCAACAAAGTCAATTCTGTCATTCTATAGAAACCCTTCTCTGTGAGGAAAGAGAGACTGTAGGGACCAACAGAAGTTACACATCAAGCTAATTATGGACTACAAATCAAGGGGGGAAATCATTTTGTGGTGATGGATTATAGTGATTGTTTTAGTGGTATGTACATATATCAAGAGTCATGGAATTGTACACTTAGATCTATGGAAGTTTTTGTTACATAATTATACTTCATAAAGCTATAAAAATGTTCAAAGATTCACACACCTGTGAAGGTAAGGACTCTGTACTTATTGATCTGAAATACTTACTAAATAGACAACTTGTCTCAAAAAATATGACCACATCATAATGAGGAATTTTGGTAGGTCAGAAGAATTGAATGTAATGGAATGAATTTTCTTTTTAAAAAATTATTATTTTTTTTATTATGTTATTTTAGTCACTATACTGTACCTCATTAGTTTTTGATGTAGTGTTCCAAGATTCATTGTTTATGTATAACACCCAGTGCTCCATGCAATATGTGCCCTCCTTAATACCCATCACTGGCCAACCCATCTCCCTTCCCCCCTCCACTCTAAAACCCTCAGTTTGTTTCTCAGAATCCACAGTCTGTCATGGTTCATCTACCCCTCCAATTCCCCCCTTCATTTTTCCCTTCCTTCTCCTAATGTCCTCCCTATTATTCCTTATGTTCCACAAGTAAGTGGAACATGATAATTGTCTTTCTCTTCTTGACTTATTTCACTCAGCATAATCTCCTCCAGTCCCATCCATGTTGATGCAAAAGATGGGTATTCATCATTTCTGATGGCTGAGTAATATTCCATTGTATATATGGACCACATCTTCTTTATCCATTCGGCTGTTGAAGGGCATCTCAGCTTTATCCACAGTTTGGCAATTGTGGATATTGCTGCTATGAACATTGCATATGGTCCTTCTTTTCACTACATTTGTATCCTTGGGGTAAATACCCAGTAGTGCAATTGCAGGGTCATGGGGTAGTTCTACTTTTAATCTTCTGAGGAAACTTCACACTGTTTTCCAAAGTGGCTGCACCAATTTGCACTCCTACCAACAGTGTAAGAGGGTTCCCCTTTCTCCACATCCTCTCCACCATTTGTTGTTTCTTGCCTTGTTAATTTTGGCCATTCTAACTGGTGTAAAGTGGTATCTCAATGTGGTTTTGACTTGAATTTCCCTGATGGCTAATGATGAAGAACATTTTTTCATATGTCTATTAGCCAATTTTCATCTTCATTGAAGTGTCTGTTCATGTCTTCTGCCCTTTTTTTGACTTGATTATTTGTTTTTTGGGGGTTTAGTTTGAGAAGTGCTTTATACATCTTGGATATCAGCCCTTTGTCTGTAGTGTCACTTGCAAATATCTTCTTCCATTCTGTGGGTTGTCTCTTTGTTTTGTTGACTGTTTCCTTTGCTGTGCAGAAGCTTTTCGTCTTGATGAAGTCCCAAAAGTTCATTTTCATTTTTGTTTCAGAATAAATTTTCTAAGGTACTTGAAGTATAGGAAATCAGAAGTTAATACATTGAAGTGCTATATACTCTCCAATTTCCCTCTTGAGATACTCTTTTATTCTTAAAGATCTTATTTATTTATTTGAGAGAAAGAGAGAGGAAGCACACACAGAGGCAGGGGCGAGAGGGACAGAGGTAGAGGCAGAGGCAAACTCCCTGCTGAGCAGAGAATGTGATGCAGGGCTTTGGNCGTGATGCAGGGCCCCCTTCCAGGACCCTGGGATTATGACCTGACCTGAAGACAGCCACCCAACTGATTGAGCCAACCAGGTGTCCTGATATTCTATTTTTTTCTGTAAGTTTCTATCTTCTTACCTATTTTATTCACTTCTCGCCCCTCACCTTGGCAAATCATGTATATGTTCTCTGTATCTATGAGTTCGAGTTATTGTGGTTTTTGTTTTCTTATATTTTGTTTTCTGTGGGGTTTTTTGTTTGTTTTAGATTCTGCATATTTGTGAACTCATGTGGTATTTGTCTTTCTCTTTCTGATTTACTTCACTTAGCATGCCCCTTGGCTATAATGAATAATGTGGCAATGGATACAGGTGTGCTGGTATCTTTATGAGCTAGCGATTTCTGTTGCTTTGATTTTAATACCTAGGAGGGGAATTGTTGGATGATATGGTTGTTCTATTTTGAAATTATTTTTCCTGAAGTAAGTCGTACTCCCAATGTGACTCTCAAACTCACAACCCTGAGATCAAGAGCCACACATTCTTCTGACTGACCCAGCCAGGTGCCCCTATCTTGAAATTTTTGAGAAAACTTGATACTGTTTTCCATAGCGGCTGCACCCATTTACAATCCCACCAACAGAGCTCAGGGTTCCCTTTCCTCCACATTTTGGCAACTCCTTGTTATTTCTGGTCTTTTGGATGCTAGCCATTCTGATAGGTGTCAGGTACTATCTCTTTGGGTTTTAATTTGCATTTCCCTGATGATACGTGGTGTCGAACATCTCTTTATGTATTTATTGGCCAACTGTGTGTTTTCTTTGGAAAAATGTCTATTCTGAACTCTGCCAATTTTGTTACTATTTGTTTTTGTGTTATTGAGTTGTATGACTACTTTAATAATTTGGACATCAAACTTTTATGAATTAGGTAGTTTGCAAATATTTTCTTCCATTCAGTATGTTGTCTTTTCACTATGTTGATAATTGGTGACCCTCACAAGTGTCTGGACTTTACCCTAATTCTATATTTTCTATGTCACAGTGCCTTATATCCTCAGAAAGTAGACCCCCAACTATAAAACATATTCTTCTCTAAACTGACCATAGCCCACATCTGGGACAGGGAACCTCAAAATATTTGCACCTCCTGCTCTATCTGGCCAAGAATCAACTCTCTCCCCTCGCCCCCATGGGTGCATCTGCAACCCTCTCAGATCCTTAAAAACCCCTTACAAGGCCCTGCATGACAGAAACTTGGAGCTGACATTTCTCCTGATGTCTGGCCCCTCTCTTCCCTTGGAGAGTGAATCAGTTCTACCTTGCTTGTGGGTCTACTCTTCATGCAATTCTTTGCCACCTGAGTTGCTGGTTACCATAACCCTAACATCAGAATATATTACATTTTTCAAAATTAGAGAAAAATGATATTGGTTGTTAAGTATGGTTAGAGTTTATTTTTTTCTCTTAATTCCCACTTGATCCCTATTCAGGTCTTCATGACTTCCTGCATAAGCATCCAAGAGGTTCCCCATGGTCTCGCCTCTCTATGCTGCAGTTCCTCCTGCACCATCTGGCTCCACCCACACTCCTCCTCCTGCCCTTCCACCCCTCCTAAGGATCCTGGTGGTCGTGGCTGTCATTCCCATAAGACCTCCCTCCCTCTAGCAGACAGTGCTCTCGACACTGCCCCCCAGAGCCTACATCCTGTAACTGCCCTATGTGTGTAAATACTTTGTGCACTCTAAATCCCTCCCTTACCTGCAGAATGGGGGCAGTGACTTTCCATCTAGTCTTTTCCACTGTGCCCATGCAGAAGCCCTCAGCCCCCATCAGGGACGGCAGCACGCTGTCATGGCTGCAAGGGGTAGCTCAATTTTCACTGGCTGGGCCACTGCTGTGAGGCATGATGGGCAAGTCCTCAACTCTTGAAACCTCACTTTTCTCACCTAGAAAATGGAGAAATTAAAGTCTATGTCATAAGAATGGATAACAATAAATAGAACAATCTGTGGGACTCAGTGAGCATAGTATGACTGGTCTGCATTAAATAATAATTTTAAAGCAACTTGAACCAAACAATAGTGTAGATCAGATGAGCCTGGTTGAAGCCTCCACACAGCCATTAGTTAGTCACATATCCTCAAGTCCGCTTCTTAACTTCGTAGATCTCAATTTCCTCACTGAAAAGTGGGCGTAGGTATGATAATCCATCTATTCTTCCATTCATATGAACAACACCAGATTGTGTGATACCATACACCAGGCACTGTGCTACAAGGTAGGAAAGCAAAGACAAAAAAGGAGGGCTCCCAGCACTGAGAGCACATAGCCACCTAGAACTGTTCCCAGCACTGGGAGCACATGGCCACCTGGAACACAGGCAGCAGAATCACAGTCCTGGCCAAATACTGGAATCCCCTGAGCAGGTTAAACAATCCTGATGCTGGACTCTGTCTAGAGGTTCTGAGTAGGAGGCCTTGAGGTGTGGCTTTAGGAGGGATTCAGAACTTCCCCATAAACCCCAATAGGCAGTACACATTGAAAACTGCTGCTTTCATCACAGAGAATTCTTCTACACCTGATTTGTTGCAGGACATTTCCCTGAGAGATAGTTTGAAGTTCTGAGGACACAGAGGTGGGGTGGTCTTCAGTCCTGGGACAGGGTGTCCCAATTCCCACACACTTTAGTTCAGCTCAAAAGGAGTCAGAAGTTCCACTGGAAGTCTGGTGGATGGGTTAGCACCAATCTTACTGTTTACAACTGATAACAAGAAAGAACCTTCTCCAGGGCTGGGGATCTGCTGCCCCTCACCAGGCTTCCAGCCATTCTCAGGCAGCCCTTTGAGCTGGACTTTGTTCCCCAAGCAAACCTGGGCTCCTCTGCCGTGAAATGCAAAACTCCTTTTTAGAATACCTGTGGGTGCTGAGAGCTCTGTGGGCCTCGCTGGCTCACACAGTCACAGCGTGGGAATGGCAGCGTTTGCACAGCTCCTGCCTACCAAAGCGAACCTGGTATCTCCCTCCATTGCCTCTGATCCTTACCTAAGAATTGGTCTTGTTAATTAGGCCTCTAGGCACTCCTAACCAGATGGAGATCAATTAACCAAAACCATATGGAAATCTTAAATCTTATCCCTGTAACAGGCCCTTCTAATGTATCCCTTTGAGCTCTTGCAGATCAGGAGGAAGAATTTTAAGACCCTGAAACCCTGAAACTAGGAGATAACTCTGCCCAAGAAATAGGGACCTTATCTAAGGATAAGGCATAAGCACAAGCAGAACACTGGTTGCTACATGTTCCCTTAATAATTAATGGCCAGATGTTATGAAGAGGCAGAAAACTATTGAGAAAAGGCTTACCATTTGTTCACAAAATAGTAAGAAACAAACCCCCTTGGTATTTACGTACTCAATTAAAAGGAAACAAATTATACAAACAACTAAAGCCTTACTTGTGTAAATATCACTAGTAGGGTTGATATGTTGGATAGAGTGACACTTAGTCTAGCTATAGTTTAACCTACATTTAACCATAAATCACACTAATAGACGTTTTTTCACTTCACTTGTTTTTCCTTTAAATGCCTTGTTATTCTACTTTTGTGGGAATCTCCTTAAACTTTTGCTAAGAATAAGAGCATGACCTATGTGCACCTGCATGCTTGGAATCAAACTACTTAAAAAGATTAAATTTATCTCTGTCTTGGTTGAGGGAGTTGACGCATGGAAAAGAAAAACATAAAGAATGTTTTTCACCGATCAAAGTACCATATCATTAAAACTAATCCACTTCTAAAAGTCACGTTTTTGTCACGTATTTCTCATCTCTAAAAGTAATCAGCTTCAAAAGGTTATGTTTTTGTCACGTATTTCTCTTCTTACTGCTTATAAATAAAAATACTGAGACCAGCAGAGCAGAGAAGCTACAGAGATGCCTGCTTGGTGGTCAGAAAAAAATCTCTTGGCTCTCTCACTCCTTTCTCCGACACCATCCATCCTTCAGGAAGCCCTGGACCTGCTGGAGCTGGACTCCAAGCATGTAGGTAAATGAGAGCAAGGGACAGAAAGCTGAAAATAGGCATCAGCAGCTTTCTCCCCACTAGGCCGTCAGCTCTTTCCCTCCCTGGAGCTGTGTTAAGCAAACAGCAGAGAATGGGACATCCCATCCCTCTTTCTGGACTCTCAATCCTGTCTTGCTGGCAAGACATTTCCTTTGCTTTTCCTACAGTTTCCTTATAAAATGTATATTTTCAGAACCTTATTTGACGTAGAAATTGTCATGATTTTTGAGATTTACTTTCAAAAACTCCAGAAAAAAATGGGTGTGGGTACAGAATAAATATGATTGGCAAAGGTTGATACTTAATCTATGAACCCCAGTCCAGTGAATCATTATCCTGGCTCTTGTGTACATTCAAAAGTGGCCACAATACAAAATATAAGGAAAGACACTATGGGGGGAAATTCGATTTTAGATACTATTCTCAGAACGTTAATGTCATCAGAAGGGTTTGGATTTGTTTGATATCATCATGTAAACTGAATTTTTAAAACTTCTTAGTCAAAGAAATAGAGTCTTTTAGATTATACATGGTTTTATTTTAGTATACAACCTTTTGCTCAAAAAAGGTTCTTTAAAAATTCTATTGATTTAGAGTTATATACTTTTACATATAACTAAACTATGTAGTTAACAAGTACTAACTGGTAGGTCTAAAGGCATATCTGGCATGACTGTGTTGTGGAAGTTCTGAGGCGACCGAGAAACTCAAGCGGCACTCAGAGAGCTGGGAGAACACAGCTTTATTAACTCCGGCGGGCTCAGCAGGATGGTTCCCAAAGGCTGAGCACCCGGTTATGATTGGGGCAGATATTTATAGGTAAACTAGGGACTTTTCACGGGGTCTTTCTGTTGATTGGCTCAGGGCCATATGGACGTTCTTAAAGCTATGTGGGAGCAACCCAGGGGAGGAGTGCTGAGTCATCCCCAAGGGTTTCTTCTCTCAGCGAGACAGCCATTTTAGATTACTCAACTGCGGTTACAGATGTTTCCCTGAAGGTGTGAGGGGTCTTCCTGCACATAGTTTGCCCAGTCAGGTCTGCTGGTTCCGACGTGGTCCTGGCAGCTCACAGAACTAGTCCATGGGAGGCCCATGGCAGGCAGACTCACCAATTCCCTGAAAGACCCTCGCTTGTGAACACCCTCCCCCAGCCGTCAACTAACTAACCGCTTTCTTGCCTTTCTGTAACCGCTTGACTGCGAAAACAGAAAGAGAACAAAGGACGGAGAGTCCTGAGAACCCCTCCCAGCCATTCCGAGGGATTCCCAGGGAAGTAACACCTGTGACCTTAGATAACCTGCATTGTTGTCTTAAATAACCATTTTAACCTGCATTGTTGTCTTAAATAACTAATAGAAAACCTGTTGCTAAGCCGTTGCTTATGTACCCCCTTTGTCCCCTATAAAAAGCTTGTGAGCCAAAAGCCCGGCGCGCTCAGCCAGCTGGTGCTGCTGACCGCCCGCAGGTGCGTCTGTGAACAATAAATCCTCTTGCCTTTGCATCCAGTGGAAGCCCGGTGTCAGATTCTTGGGTAGCGGGATCTGAGGGTCTTTCACCCTTTGCTTTATTGCTTTATTTAATAGCATCTTTAGTAAACCTCACATTTAAAGGTTTTAAAAATTAAATCAGTATCAAAGACTATTTCATCCTTGGAGGAAGCATGCTATTTCTAGAAAGCTATTTTTATATTAAAATCATGGAAGGATTTGCCCCAAGTTTGCAAAGTCTCTTCTTTAGTGATGATAAAAGGGCCCCAGTCCTTATTTTGGCAATCACCCCTTTCTTGGATCCAGAGCATAACATCAGACTATGACTGGGGTAGTCACGTCTACACTCCATGGTCTTCACAGACTGAGCATGCTGTAGGCTTCTTCTCATAAAATTTGTACATTACATATTGTTTGAAGATCCAGCTGCTGGAGGGACTTAAAATAAGCCTCTGTTGCCTCTCCTCTTAAATGGGAAATAATAAAAACCCTGCCCCAGAGGCATGTTGTATTAAATGGGTAATGTATATGATATAATGTGTATGACCACCGTGCTGGGCACAGAGAAAAGGCTGTCTGTGGAAGGATCCACACATCCTCAGAAAGCAGATGGTAAAATGGTCTCCCTGTATATTCCTGCTTCCCAGTCAAGACTTCGGGACCCATGCCTGCTGTCTCCCTCCCACACAATGGCTCCCTTCCCTAGCTGGGCCCTCACCACCAAACAAAGGTAGGCAATATAAAATTTGCGTTTTCCTGTGAAAACTTCTTTTCATGTTGAGATTTAATTTTTTTTTTCCGTTGAGGGAAAGGCTTGTTGCCTTAGCCACCAATGTTTACATCAGTGTTTGACTACTTCCGCTGCTGTCAACACTGTTAACACCACTGAGGAGATAATCAGCCAAAACCTCCAGCCACCACTCCACCCTCACCTGGTCTCAGTGAAGATGGTGAAGTTTTAGAATATAAGTGAGGAAAAAATAAAAGAATATAAGTGAAGTTCAGTGGGCCGGAGTCTGGCGCTGATGACCAAGAAAATTCTTGAGACATCTTTGGTGCAAAATGGTGATTTATTAAAGCACAGGGACAGGACCCATGGGCAGAAAGAGCTGCTGCCCTGGAGTTGCATTATATACTTGGAAACTGGGAGGGGGGCAGGGGTAAATAAGACTCTGAGGTATTTTGGAAGCAAGGTTTCCAGGACCTTGAGGGGCTAGCTAGCTGTTGTTGGGAAAAGGTGATTTATTAATGTCTAATAAATCCTTAGTCATGAGACCCTTCAGATGTGTATTGGTGGGCCATATGCTTGGGGATGATTATCAGCACATATCTTGGAAGGGTTAGAGATAAAGGAAGTTTTCAAAGGAATTTTTATATGTTAAAGTAGACTTACAGGATCCTGGTTGGGGGGTGGGGAACAGTCAGACTAGGATTGCCTTTTGCTCTTAGCAAAGTATTGAAGTGGAGGCAGTTGAGTCCCTAGAGGAATGTGACTCTGCCTATTTCAAGGACTTGTCAGTGGGCTCTAGGTAGTAAGGAAATTAAATAACTTTTCTTCTGCTTCTGTTTCCCACATCAAAGGTACATTCCTGGGGGCTCTGCATGGGCCCTGCCTGTCACAGCAGCTCACTGCCTAATGGGCTTCCACAGCAGTAAGAACCTGGGTTGATTGATCACTTAGAAAGGCCACATTCGTTGTGAATCACATAGCATTTTATTATTTTTTAAATTAATTATAATTAATTTTTATATTATATGATGATACATATTATATATGATGATTGTATAATAATAATTAATATTATTATCATTATAAAAAATGATTCCTAAGTTTACTGTGCCCTGATTGCTGGATTTATATGTGTTTTCCAAACACTGTTCTTAAGTGTCCTTTCAGTGAGCAGACTTTGGGCAGCACACAAGTTGCTAAACAGAGCCAAGTCTGGCATAGAGATTACCTACTAAATCTCCAGTGATTTCTCTACACCATGCCAACACCATCTCCTTGGCTGTGAAATGAGGAAGGCTCTAGAGCAGGACAGGAGCAGGCATGGGTGGCCAGGTGCCGCACTTTAGAGCCAAGCAGGCAGTGCTCCTAGAAAATAAAGGTACCTTGTAAGCACAACTCAGGCCTGCTACACATATTAAAAGCTGGGAGGGTGTGGAGAACACATGGGGTGACACTCATTTGTGAGAATTCTGAGCAGTTTATACAAATATGCAAGCCATGTTCAAAGTTGATAACTTTAATTTTTTTTTTTATTTGACAGAGAGAGAGAGAGAGAGAGATCACAAATAGGTAGAGAGGCAGGCAGAGAGAGGAAGAAGCAGGATCCCCGCTGAGCAGGGAGCCCGATGCGGGCCTCCATCCCAGGACCCTGAGATCATGACCTGAGCCGAAGGCAGAAGCTTAACAACTGAGCCACCCAGGTGTCCCCAAAGTTGATAACTTTATCTGCAACTAATACATAAAAACAAATACATACTTAACTTCAGATATAATCAGGGTCATAGAAAAGCCACAACCTTCTATTAATCTGTAAATGTTAAGCATGAGTCTTTGAGAATAAGCATATGTTTTCAATAAGTTTCTAACAATATTCGATTTTCACTTAGGGTTTAAATACCTGAATCTCTTCCCCTCCCTGCTATGACTTGATATAGCACTTCATTTTTATCAGCGGTTTCACTGAACCCGTTTTAAAAATTTAATAATTATAGGGTTTCCAGTAATCGTTCCAGAAGGCTAGGTGATTCCCTTCTAGAAAACAAATACAAACAAGTGTAGGAAAGGTCTTTATTATTTAGCATTTAGGATAAAATGGATAAAATGATTTAAGAAAATCCAGCCATTTAAAGGCATTGGGTACTGACTAGAGGCATATATCAGAAGTGTTATATTTAAAAGTGTTTATTTAAAAAATGAAAGAGTTCCAAATAAGAATGGTGGAAGACAATGATTTTCTTGCCTAGCACTCCTAACTTTTCTATTTCCCCTCAACAGATGCCCAGCTCAATCTGGAAGAACTCTAACTTTACGTTAAAGATCATAGGTTCGGGCGCCTGGGTGGCTCAGTGGGTTAAAGCCACTGCCTTCGGCTCAGGTCATGATCCCAGGGTCCTGGGATCGAGGCCCACATCGGGCTCTCTGCTCGGCGGGGAGCCTGCTTCCTCCTCTCTCCTCTCTCTCTGCCTGCCTCTCTGCCTACTTGTAATCTCTCTCTCTGTGTCAAATGAATAAATAAAATCTTAAAAAAAAAAGATCATAGGTTCTTCTGGCAGAGGTGTCAACCACAGTTCTGGGTGGGCAGAGAAAACCTGCAGGTTTGCTCATCTTAACTGGCAGATTTGGCTTAAAGTCACAGAGAAAACTTGCAACAATGTTAGCCCAAGTTTGCATTCTGGTTTGTGGCAGTCAGTCGGCCAAAAGTTTATGGGGGAGAACTTACACATAAAAGAAGCAGAAAAGGAGTGAAATAACCCCTCCTAAGCTTTCTCATCTGAAGCAGACTCTAGAAATCCTGGCAAAATGCAAAAAGCAAGGGAGATGGAAAACATACTACAACTTCGAATGCTTCTCTCAACTCACATACTGCTCTATTGGCAGAGACTGGAAGCCTTACATATTTGCGGTGTTTGAGCACAACTTCTGCATATCAAAATCAAAGTGCTAAGTCAAAGGCAAAGTAAATACCAACTTAACCTACAACTGTGAAACAACTCATCACACATAGGAACATGTTATCATGATTTCCCCATTAGAAACAAGGAAGGTCAAGAAAGAAATAGGATGATACATTCAAAGTGCTAAAAGAAATTTTTGTCTATCAAAATTCTTTTTCCAGAAAAACAAGTCCTCAAAAAAGGCAAAACACACTGTTGGATAAGCAAAAACAGATCATTTTATTAGCATTCACTACAAAAAAAAAAAAGTCTTTGGGGTAAAAAAATTGTAACTTGTAATCATAGAAAAAAGTTGAGGAGGACCAGAATATGTATACATTCTGAATATAAATATAGCACGAAGCAGATTGAATCAATGAAGGTAATCTGATTTGAAGTTGTTAGATTTTACCAGAATTAAATCACTATTAACCAGAGGTAGATTGTGATGTTAAAGATGCATATTATAAATAAAGCAACCACTATAAATAGGTTGAAAATATAGGTAAAAAACAGTAATTGAAGTGCTATAAAAATACTTGTTTACAACAGAAAGAGGAAGTAAAAAAGGATCACAGGGACATAAAATGATGAGACAAAAAATAACAAAATGACAGATGAAAACTGAGCTTCATCACTAATTACATTAAATATGAGTGAATTAAATACTCTAATTGGTGGCTTAGCTAGTTCAGTGTCTGACTCTTAGGATTTCTGTTCAGGTCATGGTCTCAGGGTCATGGGATAGGGCCCCATATCATGTGCTGCCCTCGGCGTGGAGTCTGCTTGTCCCTCTCCCTCTGCTCCTCCCCTGCTTCACACAGGCTCTGTATCTATCTCATAAATAAATAAATAAATAAATAAATAAATAAATAAATAAATAAAATCTAGAGAAGAAGTCATAGGTTGTCATATTAGGAAAAAAAACAAGATCTTACAACATGGTTTCTTTTTAATTAATAATTTTACCACTTTACCAAAGCCATTGTTTTTTTTTCTTTTTTTAAGTAGGTTTTACACCCAATGTGGGGCTTGAACTCAAAACCCCAAGATCAAAAGTCCCATGTTCTACCAATTGAACCAGCCAGGTGCCCCCTATATGGCTTCTTGCACAAAGTTACAATGTTAAATAGTAAGGAAGTGCTCAAATCAAAGGTAAAAATAAAAATCACAACCATGGGCATATGTCAGAGGGACTAAGGAATGAACTGGAAGAGCTCCTAAAAGCCAAAACTGGAGCAATTTGAACAATCAAATAAAATAGTAATGGATTATAACTCCAAAATAAGAGATCCTATTCATTAATCCATAATACTATAAACAAATGATTGACTAAGTTAATATATATGGGGGAAGTAGACAAATCTAAGTTTATATATATGAGGGTGAGTAGTTCCAAGTTCCAAGTAACTTACCTAGATTCAGGGATACCTTGTAGATATTGTGGCTTGGTTCTAGACCATTGCAGTAAAGCACATCAGAATTTTTTGGTTTCCAATGCATAAAATATGCTCTGTACTTTGTGTTTACACTGTACTACATTCTTTTTTAAAAAAATAATTTATGTAGTTTTAAAGATTTTATTTACTTATTTGACAGAGATATCAAGAGAGGGAACACAAGCATGAGGAGTGAGAGAGGGAGGAGCAGGGTTCCCACTGAGCAAGGAGCCCAATGCGGGGTCAAACCCAGGACCCTGGGGTCATGACCTGAGCCGAAGGCAGGCACTCAGTGACTGAGCCACCCAGCGCCCCTACACCATACTATATTCTATTAAGTGTATAATAACATTATGCCTAAAAAACAATATACATGCCTTAATTAAAAATACTTTATCAAAAAATTAAAAATACTTTATTGCTAAAAATGCTATCATTTGATCTTTTAGCAAATCTTAATCACTGATCACAGATAACCATAAACAAATAATGAAAAAGTTTGAAATATGTTGAGAATTACCAAAATGTGATATAGAAACATGAAATAAAAAAAATGCTGTTGGAAAAATGGTGCCAGTAGACTTGCTTGATTCAGAGCAGCCAAAAGCCAATTTGTTAAAAAAAAAAATGCAGTATCCACAAAGCTCAATGAAGTGAATTGCAATAAAATGATCTATGCCACTTCTTAAATGTAGTCTGTACAGAGTAACTTCCTTCCAAAGAGTACAGGATAGAAGGTGGGAGGGGGGTGTAAATTTAAATTAAAGGAATCTAACAGTACCTCAGTCAGGTCACAAAGTTTAGCATTGACAATGATATCATGCTGATAGTATGTATCCTTAGTATGACATGATGAAAATAGCACTTCACCCTAGTGGTCTTATTTCCCAAAACCCATACCCCCAGCGAAACAAGTCAGATAAATCAGTTGAAGGACATTTTACAAAATTCCTGACCAGCACTCCTCAAAACTGTCAAGGCCATCAACAAGGAAATTCTAAGAAACTGCTACAACAAGAGAGGCCTAAGGAGACAACTAAATGTGGTACCTGGATAATAGCCCAGAATGGAGGAAAGACATGAGGGGAAAGCTGAAGAAATCCAAATGAAAAATATGGACTTCAGTTAACAATATATCAATCTGGGTTCATAATTGTGACAAAAGCGCCATAATAATTTTAGATGTTAATATCAGGGAAACTGAGTGTGATGTACAAGTGAATGCTCTGTTTTCTCTTTGTAATTTTTCCAGAAACCCAAAACTATTCTAAACTTTGAAATATAATTAAAAAATTGTTAACCTGATCTGAGAATTTAAATGGAAATGAACCCAGAAGAGACAAAACAATTTTAAAAAGTAGAACAAATTGAAGGACTTAACCTCCTTGATTTCAAAACTTACTTTAAAGCTACATTAGTTAAACCAGTGTGGTACTGACCTAAAGACAGAGAGAGATCAATGGTACAGAACTGATTTTTGGTAAAGTTAGTAATTCATTGTAGAAGAGTCTTTTCTTTTTTTTTTTTTTTAAAGATTTTATTTATTCATTTGACACAGAGAGAGAGATTACAAGTAGGCAGAGAGGCAGGCAGAGGGACAGGGAGAGGAGGAAGCAGGCTCCCCGCTGAGCAGAGAGCCCAATGCGGGCCTCGATCCCAGGACCCTGAGATCATGACCTGAGCCGAAGGCAGCAGCTTTAACCCACTGAGCCACCCAGGCGCCCTAGAAGAGTCTTTTCAGCTAGAAAACTTTTCAGCTAGTGCTAGAAAAGTTGGCTATCAATGTATCAATATGCAAAAACAATCACACCATACAAACATACAAACTAAATCACCTTGAAATGCATCAAGGATCTAAATTTAAGAGGTAAAGCAATACAAGTATTGGAAGAATATTAGAGGTAATTTTTATGATCTTGGCTTAGGGACAGAATAGGGTATAGGGAAGTTCTGGACTGAGAGATGTTTTGTGTTTAATGGTTCTTCGTTAATCCAAAGTAGATACACTCCACTAGCCACTGGTCATATTCAGAATATGTCATGAGGGATCCAGCAGATTGGGTTGAATGCTAATCTTTAATCCTATCAGAATATCACTGTAGCCACCATCTCAAACAATGGCTGATAGGTCTATTCTAGTGTTCATAATTCTGGAAGGAGTATGAATTTCAATACCCTTTCAACCACTTCTTGAGTAAAAAGCAGGACAGGGAGAAAAGGAAGAGAACCATATAGTTTACCTGTCTTCAAATGCTGACTGAAACCAAAAGCAAGGTTTTGGGAGAGGATGTGAGGGTTAGGTGAGACACAAAAGACTCCAATACACATTTATTCTGCCAAAGTTAAAAATTCATATAAAATATCTTAAGTGCTTTTAGATAACATTTCATTCTTTTATTCATCCATATGCCAATGCTCTGCATAAACAGGAGGGGAAAAATAAATGTGAGCAAAGACGATTAAAGAAAAGTGGCAAGAAATGTTCTTTTTTAAAAAGATTTTATTTATTTATTTGACAGAGAGAGAGAAGGAAGCAGGCTCCTGGCTGAGCAGGGAGGCCGATGCGGGCCTCGATTCCAGGACCCTGAGATCATGACCTGAGCTGAAGGCAGAGGCTTTAACCCACTGAGCCACCCAGGCGCCCAAGAAATGTTCTTTTTTTAAATTTTTTTTTTGCAAGAAATGTCCTTAAATCAGAATTTTGATTATTTCCCTTGACATGTCCACGTTTATCCCTTTGCTGCCATCCTTAAGTTTTTGGATCCTCTGCCATCTCCTGGACGTTTACTCAGAATTTTTTTTTCTTTTTCTACTGTATAGTGAATTTCAAACACTGGTACACTTATGGTAGCCAGACTTCATTTTGGCATTGGTTATCGCAGTGTTGGTTGTACAATCTGACCACATCATTAAGTGGTCTCTTCTGCCCAATGTTGTCCCTAATAAAACTGATGTTATACTGTGATTATTCCAGTTCCCCTCATCTAGGTTTGCCTGTCCTCTGGCTGGGGACTGGTATAGTGTGGATTAATTGACATGACTGATGGTGTATTTATTTTCTAAGAGATCCCAGTGCTGCAGATTAGATGGCAGATGCCAATTTTCTCTTCTACTTCTATCATATCTCTTCTCATTCTTCATTTATCTTCTTCTCAGCGTGTGAGTTTAACAGGCACTATCAACGTTTGCAATAGAGTGCACTCTCAGAGAGGTTAATGGATTTGGAGACAGAGTAACTTTAATTTTGTACACAGTGAAGGCATCTGTTTTTTATTTACTGAGGTTTTAAAAGTAATGGTGGTTGGATTTAAGGGAAAAAGATGATTTTGTTTTTGTTCTTATTAAGAAGTAGTTGGATGATAAAGTGTTGAAGCAAATAGATTTATTTTTTAATTTCATTTTTTGATATATTGAAAATGACTCAAAAGAGATTGGGAAGTCTGTCCAGTCTTCTTATTCTATGCTTTATCTTGTCTTTGCTAGGTAGCTTCATCCTTGCTTGGTAGCTTCATTCTATCAATCTTCAGTATCCAAATAACTAAAAAACAAAAATTTCTGGCATGTGTAAGTTCTGGATATTATATTTCAAATGAGTTTTTCATAGGAGAAGTTTAGTTTGAAAGGTGTTAAATGTGATTTATTGGGAAAAAAATCAGTACTTTGAACATTCTTTTCAAAAAATGAATAGTTACTGTTGTGAGTCAATGGAAAATCTGCTTTAAGTAGATATCTAAATTCTTTCTGTACAAAGCTCTTTAATTTTCCAGAGAGAGAATTACTGAGAAAGTACCAGATGCATGACTTAGTGGAGAGCCCTTGATATCAGGGACACTGCTAATGGGAGCCTCTATTTATTTTTTATTAATATATCATGTATTTTTTTAGGGGTACTGGTATGTTATTCATCAGTCTTACACAGGACAGAGTGCTCACAACAATACATATCCTCCCCAATGTCCATCACTCAGCCATCCCATCCCCCTAACCTCCTCCCCTCCAGCAGCCCTCAGTTTGTTTCCTGAGATTGAGAGTCTCTTATGGCTTGTCTTCCTCTCTGGATTCATCTTGTTTCATTTTTTTCTCTCTTCCCTTATGATTCCTGCCTTCTTTCTTAAATTCCCCTTATCAGTGAGATCATATGATAATTGTCTCTCTCTGATTGACTTATTTTGCTTAGCATAATACCTTCTAGTTCCATCCATGTCATTGCAAAGGGAAAGATTTCACTTTTTTGTTGGCTGAGTATTCCATTGTATACACGTGCCACATCTTTACCCTTTCATCGTTGATGGACATCTGAGCAATCTCCATAGTTTGGCTATTGTGGACATTGCTGCTATAAACAGAAATAGACGGCATTCGAATTAGCAAAGAAGTAGTCAAACTTTCACTCTTTGTGGACGATATGATACTTTAAGTGAAAAACCCAAAAGACCCCACCCAAAACTGCTAGAACTCATACAGGAATTCAGTAAAGTGGCAGGATATAAAATCAATGCACAGAAATCAGTTGCATTTCTGTACACCAACAGAGACAGAAGAAAGAGAAATTAAGGCATGGCTCCCATTTACAATTTTACCCCAAATCATAAGATACCTAGGAATAAATCTAACCAAAGAAATGAAGGATCTGTACTTAGAAAACTATAGAACAGTCATGAAAGAAATTGAGGAAGACACAAAGAAATGGAGAAATATTCCATGTTCATGTTTTGGAAGAACAAATATTGCTAAGATATATATGCTACCTAGAGCAATCTACACAGTCAGTGCAGTCCTTATCAAAATACCATCACTTTTTTTCATAGAACTGGAACAAATAATCCTAAAATTTGTATGGAACCAGAAAAGACCCCGAATAGCCAAAGGAATGTTGAAAAGGAAAACCAAAGCTGGTGGCATCACAATTCTGGACTTCAAGCTCTATTACAAAGCTATATGCATCAAGACAGTATGGTACTGGCACAAAAGTGGATATATAGATCAATGGAACAGAATAGAGAACTCAGAAATGGACCCTCCACTCTATGGTCAACTAATCTTTGACAAATCAGGAAAGAATATCCAATGGAAAAAAAAAAGTGTCTTCAAAAATTGGTGTTGGGAACATTGGACAGCCACGTGCAAAAGAATGAAACTGTACCATTTCCTTATACCATATACAAAAATAGACTCAAAATGGAGGAAAGATCTACATGTGAGATAGGAAGCCATCAAAATCCTTGAGAACACAGGCAGCAACCTCTTTGACCAGCAACTTCTTGTTAGACACATCTCCAAAGGCAAGGGAAACAAGGGCAAAAATGAACTATTGGGACTTCATCAAGATGAAAAGCTTTTGCACAGCAAAGGAAACAGTCAACAAAACCAAAAGACAACCAACAGAATGGGAGAAGATATGTGCAAATGACATATCATAAAAGGGCTAGTATCCAAAATCTATAAAGAACTTATCAAACTCAACACCCAAAGAACAAATAATCCAATCAAATGGGCAGAAGACAGGAACAGGCATTCTGCAAAGAAGATATCCAGATGGCTAACATACATGAAAAAGTGCTCAACGTTATTTGGTATCAGGAAAATTCAAATCAAAACCACAGTGAGGTACCACCTCACACCAGTGAGGAGGAGAACTCTCCTATACTGTTGGTGGCAATGCAAGCTGGTGCAGCCACTCTGGAAAACAGTATGGAGTCTCCTAAAAAAGTTGAAAATAGAGCTACCCTATGACCCAGCAATTCCACTACTGAGTATTTACTGCAAAGATAGAAATGTAGTGATCTGAAGGGGCACATGCACACCGATGTTTATAGCAGCAATGTCCACAATAGCCAAACTGTGGAAAGAGCCTAGGTGTCCATCAACAGATGAATGGATAAAGAAAATGTAAGTGTGTGTGTGTGTGCGCGCGCGCGTGTGTGTGTGTGTGTGTGTGTGTGTGTGATAATGGAATATTATTCAGCCATCAAAAATCTGAAATCTTGCCATTTGCAATGTTGTGGATGAAACTAGAGGTTGTTTTGCTAAGCAAAATATGTCAATTCGAGAAAGACAATTACCATATGATCTCACTGATACAAGAAATTAGAGAAACAAGATGACAGGGTTGCTGGAGTGGAGGAGGGTGGGAGGGGTGGGGTGGCAGGATGATGGACATGAGGGAGGGTACGTGCGATGGTGAGCACTGTGAATTGTGTAAGACTGATGAATCACAGACATATACCCTTGAAACAAATAATATGTTATATGTTAATTTAAAAAGTAATCAAATATAATCTGTGGGGGAAAAGGCACCAACATAATCTCTACTAAGATAATTCAGTTGGAAAACAAGAAAAGATGGGCTTAAATTCAGTAAAAAAAGATGGCGGGATTTTAAGACATTGGGACCCCTAAATATCTTCATTTGATTTATTTTTATGTTTTATACTTTTCATTTTTTAAAAAATATTTATTTGTTTGTTTATTTATTTGATTGAGAGCATGTGAACAGGGGAAGGAGTTGAGGGAGAGGGACAAGCAGATTCTGTGCTGAGCTCAGAGCCTGACCTTGGCTCAATCTTTAACTAAAATCAACCTTTTTAGTTATTGTATTTTAAAGTTTAATATACTTTGTATCATGCTACACCTGCAGTACAAATATTTTTAGCAATGGACCATGTAACTAAATTTGCTTAAAATGGAATTACCAATATCAGTGGAATACTTCCCTATTACATCATGATCTTGGAGCTATAATTTCAAAACTCTCTTTTACATGAAAATTCTCATGTGAATATTAAAAACTATTCTTAGGCTGTTGATAGCAAATAAGTTATTTGCTTTCAAAATTAAAATAATACACCAAATATAAATGATTATCTTAAAAATTAAGATGAAAGACAATGTGCCCTATTTTGCTGACAGAAGATCCTTTATATTAGGCATAGAGAAGAGGAACTTTGAACTGGTATCACATCAAAGTACAGAGTAAGTGGTAAATAGAAATGCAGAGAGAAAATAGCCTGTTAAATTTTGGTGATTTAGAAGGAATCTAGTGATAGCATTTTAAATTCAGATGGGTAAGGATTAGAGTGGGCCACAGGCTATGCTGTTGCCGATGATTTGTCTGTAGGGAAAAGCATAGCTTCCTGTTCTGTTAAGAACAGAAATAAGGAAGGGGAAAAAAAAGAAAATTCCTAAATGTGCTCAGAAATCAAATCTAAGAGGTGGGGGAATTGTTATACAAAACCCTGCCTTCTATTCTGCCAGATAAGTGCAACTTAGATGATCTAGTTCAAAGAAGTAAAGGATTAAAAGTATACCAATTATTCTTTCTACTTCATCATAAAATTAGTCTCTTTCTGGATTTTGTTTTGGATATTTCCTTCTAATACTGAAGTACATACTACATATTTTGATAGGTCATCAATAATTTGAACAAAGAAAATAATAAACTACATTAGAGTACATTTTAATGTACTCTAAAGATGCTCAAGAGACCCGTGGTTTGCAAGAGAGCATCAGATTTTTTTTTTAATGTTCAGTTAGCCACTGTATAGTACATTATTAGTTTTTGATGTAGTGTTCAGTGATTGATTATTTGCATATAACACCCAGTGCTCATCATAACATGCGCCCTCCTTAATACCCATCACCATGTTACCCCTCACCCCAACCCCTCCCCGCTGAAACCCTCAGTTTGTTTCCCGGGGTTCATAGTCTCTCATGGTTCTTCTTCCTCTCTGCTTTCTCCCCCTTCATATTTCCCTCCCTTTCCCTGTGGTCCTCCATGCTGTTGCTTATGTTCCACATATGAGTGAAACCATATGATAATTGTCTGTTCTGCTTGACTTACTTCACTTAGTGCAATCCCCTCCAGTTCCATCCACATTGATGCAAGGACAACATCTTCATCCATTTGTCTGTTGAAGGGTATCTTGGCTCTTTCCACAGTTTGGCTTTTGTCGACATTGCTGCTATGAACATTGGGGTGCATGTGCCCCTTTTCACTACATCTGTATCTTTTGGGTAAATAGCTACTAGTGCAGTAACATCAGGTTTTTTGATTGAAATAAGAATATATGCTTATATTTGATCCTGTCAGCAAATTCACATTGTTTCCTGATCAAGAAATGTAGGTTTATCTATATAATTTTATAATTTTGTTCTTAGTCTAATGGACCCTTAGGATATAGAGTGATGGCTTAATTGCTTGTATATCTGAAAAGGTTAGTATTTTCTTGATGTGGGACCTTGTGCATTCTCTCAGAAAATTGGAGCTCAATGACATAGGATGACCTGTAAATATTAAAGTTATGTTCATTTATAGCATGGGAAGAATTGACGAAAGGTAGTGTTGAATGATACTTGAAATGCGTAGGAATAGAATGAAAAAGACTTTAGTTATTTAATGGAAAATCTAGACTATTTTCAGAGAGTAGGAATAAGAAACTATAATAATATAACAAGATTCTGTAGTTTTAAACATTGGGCAAAAACTATTGTTTCAATTTCCATATAACAGGCAAAGAAAGCTAATAGAATCAGAGTAAAAAGGAGAGAAAATTGGAATTTTTTTATTGCAAACACTGTGGAAAACCTTAACTTGACCCTGCCTGGGAAAATTGTCTGATATTTAATTGTCTTTGCAAAGATACTCTTAGTTCAAAGACATGGGCAGTTTTCAGGTCACTCCTTTCCCAACAGCTATTTGACATGCATTAGCTGTGACCATGACCAAGTAAGCAACTGCAGAAGACATTAGGGAACTCTAAAAATTCAAGGACTGAAAGCGGTCATGTAAAGTTGTAATTAGCCTGTTTTTATTCTTTTTTGGATGACATTCCACTAATGTACATAAACTTATAAATAGCACAATAATATGTAAAGACGTATTCCCTGAATTTTTACAAAAAAATTTGTAAACTTACTTATTACTACAGTAATAATAGTTTGAATTAATTTAAAACTGTTAACTTTTCCAGGGATATACCAGACATTGTAAGTGGACTTTAAACAACCATTTCCCATTTTTAAATTTGGTGTGCATTACATTACCACATATGCAAGATCTTTGGGAAAAGTTGACTCCATCCCCAATGCTAGAGGTGGGAGAGGAAAATGGGATGCAATATCAATGGAGATAAAATGGGGCATCCCTTACTCCTTACCTATTTCAATAGTTCCATAATTACCTCCTGCTAGACAGTTTCCAACACACACAAAAAAGTAATCACATTCTTTGAGAAAATGAAGAACCCATTTAATAGTACAAACAACCTCAGAAGAATAAGAGAGGAGAATAATGGATTTTCCATAGCTATTTTTCTTTATATAAAGGGGTAGCTTGTGGAAACGGGTCAGGAAAGGGAATGGCTAGAACTCTATGAAGCTAAAATCTGTTCAACGAATGGGATTCAATTGGTTGTCTTTTCTTGTAGTTTTTGCATGACTTTGCATCTGGAGATAACCTCTGTACTAGAATGAAAGCCCCCAATATAAATTAACTTCAGAATAACAGAAACCTTCTTTTTTTTATTATTATGTTCAGTTAGCCAACATAGAATACATCATTAGTTTTTGATGTAGTGTTCAACAATCCATTAGTTGCATATAATACTCAATGCTCATCACAACATGCACCCTCCTTAATACCAATCATCCGATTACCCCATTCTCCCATTCCCCTCCCTTCTTTAACCCCCAGTTTGTTTCCTGGAGTCTAGGGTCTCTCATGGTTTGTTTCCTTCTCTGATTTCTTCTTATTGATTAATTAGTTAATTAATTCAAGAAACAGTTACTGAAAAATCTATGTAGAAGGTATTGGTCACTTTGCTGGAGGTGCTGCAAGGGTCAATTCCATAGGATTTTCATTATACTGTGGTAGAAAAGCATGAAAAAATAAATACAAATATTAATAATTTCAAGAAATAATTAAGCAAACCAGCCAGTTTTGTGATAGAAAATGATAGGGATAGAATAGTAGACCATTCAACAGGATGATCACAGAGGGCCTAAAGAGAGATGTTTTACTAAGAACTGAACAGAGAGGAGGCAGATGAATGAGAACCAGAGGAATTTCTGCCTTCTTAGATGGAGACCACAGATTCAAAGGCCTCAAAGGGGAAAGGGCTGGGATCAGATTTGTTAATTTGCTGTTGAATCCCCAGTACGTGGAAAATATTGAGTACATGTTAAGTGTTAAGCTAATAAATGATGACATCTTTTTTACATTTGGAAAGATAAAATAAGGGAGAGTTTTGTTATTGGCAGAGGACCATGTACACATTTGAGGAAGCTGGAAGTCATAGATGAATCTTGTGCTTCCTTGAGTTTTGTTATAGTTTGTATTTCCATAGTATACTGTTTATTATTTTGATTTATCAATGTGTCTTTAAACCTACAAGTTTTGTCTTATTGATTTCCGTTAAATATGACAATTAATTACTAATTTCATAATAAGCAATGTGAAAATTTTTTAGTTGAAGTCTGGACACAAATGTGCTGAAGGCTTGACATAAGAAGCTGGAAACATAGGGAACTAAACATTCATATAGGGGAAAAACTGAACATGGGAAAGATCTGTTACATAGGCTAAGGGCAATATTTATTTAGATGCACATGATGAATATCATTTTTTACAAAAGATTTTATTCATTTGACAGAGGGCACAAACAAGGGGAGCTGCAGGCAGAGGGAGAGAGAGAAGCAGGGAACCTAATGTGGGGCCTGATCCCAGGACCCTGGGATCATGACCCGAGCGAAAGGCAGATGCCCAACAACTGAGCCACTCAGGCACCCCATGATGAATATTTTTACCACCTAGGTTTTTGTTAGAACAAGTTTACAATATTCTCAATGAATTATGGAAGGTGTTTAACTTGGAAAATAAGTAAAAGCAGGGTAACATTGAATTATAAAAATATTGAGGTTGAAAACACCCAGATTTATTAAAATGTTTTCAACATATTGTATTTCCGGAAAGGCTACAACTGCTTTCCTTGTTGCAAACTTCCACCTGGTTGAGAATTATTTAATCCTTGAAGTGAGTTTCTGTGCAGAACCTCTTGGCAAACATAGGGAGTGCTACTTATTGAGTCTGTCATCCTACTACTATGGCAATTTCACATTTGTTACCATAACAAAATCTAAAATTATTTTTGTGTTATACTTAAATCTCAGTACATAAATAATAAATATCATAGAAACTTAGATTTAACTTGAAGTAGTAGTGACTTTCTATTTAAAAGAAAATATGCTGGGGTTCCTGGGTGGCTCAGTCAGTTCAGTGGCTGCCCCACATCAGGCTCCTCACTCAGTGGGGAGCTTGCTTCTCCCTCTCCCTCTGCCTGCCTGCCTCTCCCCTTGCTTGTGCTCTCTCTCTCTCACTACCTCTATGTCAAATAAATAAATAAATAAATAAATATCTTTAAAAAAAGAAAATATGCTATACCAGTACAGAAATCTAACTTTATTAAATCATTTCTCCCCAGTGTATCGTCTTTCTATTGCTAATGTATTTCTCACTTATAACTATTGACAAATTTGCAATTCATGACTTACAACAGTTTTAACTTAGTGTTTGCTTCATTTAGTACTGAAAATAGTACTCATTAAAAATTTTATAATGTTCTTATATGATATTATATTCTACATGAAAAAGATATAATCCAGAGACCAGATGGTTTATTAACTAGATCTAACAGTCAGGTAATAGAAATGGAAGAAATTCACTGTGGTTTCTTCCACTGGACTGTAAAATCATGAAAGCAGTTACATTATATATCTTGGTTACAAATTACTATTTAATTCCCTTCAGCTTTCAGAAGCCTTATCTAATTTAGTAGGTACTTTGTAACTTGTTCAGTGATTGATTTAATTGGTGATCATTGGAAAGTCAAGTTAGAACAGAGAGAGAAGAGTTTGAGAGACTTGAAGATGTTGATTAAAAAATAAGCATAATTGGGGGCTCCTGGGTGGTGCTGTCTTGGTTTTGGCTCAGGTCATGATCTCAGGTCATGAGATGGAGCCCTGTATCAGGCTCCATGCTCAGTGAGGGGTCTGCTTAGGACTCTCTCTTCCTTTCCCTCTCTTCCTGCCTTCCCCACCCCTGCTTTCTCTCTCTCCCTCTCAAATAAATTAAAAAATATTAAAAGAAAATAAGCATCACTGGTTTGGTTTGACAAATAAGGAGCTTAGAAATTGTCACTCTATCCTAACAAGTAACAAGCTGAATAAACTGAAAAGTAAGCAACTCTTCTTAGATATTTCAGAAAGTGAGTTCATGGACAAACTACTGCTCCTAAAATTCGACAGACAAGAGGCAGATACAGAGAATTAGAACTTTCAGAGCAGAAACTTCCACAGAAACCAGTCCTGGGGTTGGGAAATCTGAACTGTAATTAGTGAATTGCTTGAAGGTGTAGTGTGGCTATGACTCTGATAAGAACTCTAAGAGGGGGAAAGCCCCCCCAAAACTAAAATTCCCAGGGGACCCACCCATAGGGAGCCTCCATATATTTGTGAGTTTAACTTCCAGGAGCTCTACCAGGTCGTCAGAGTTAATAGTGGAGAAAAATTTCCTCATGCTTCTAGCAGGAGAAAGGGAAAAAGAACCATTTTGAAAAATATCCCTTTTATCTCTATAAGAACAACTCAAAACTGATGGAAAGTATCAGTGAACAAAAGAAATTGAGAGACTCCATATTGATGGATAAAAAGATTCAATATGATCAAGATATCAGTTCTTCACAAATAGGTCTATAGGTTCAACACAATCCCAATCAAAATCTCATCAAGTTAATTTATGGATATCAGCAAATTGATTCTAAATTTACCTGAAGGGACTGAAGATCAAGAATAACCAACATAGGGCGCCTGGGTGGCTCAGTGGGTTAAAGCCTCTGCTTTCAGCTCAGGTCATGATCTCAGGGTCCTGGGATGGAGGCCCGCATTGGGCTCTCTGCTCAGCGGGGAGCCTGCTTCCTCCTCTCCCTGTCTTTCTGCCTGCCTCTCTGCCTACTTGTAATCTCTCTCTGTGTGTCAAATAAATAAATAAAATCTTTAAAAAAAAAAAGAATAACCAACATAATATTGAAGGAGAAGAACAAAGAGCACAGATAATACTCTTATTCAAGAATATTCTCAAGAAGATCTTAGCTAATAGAATCCAACAGTACATTAAAAGGATTATCCACCATGACCTGGTGGGATTTATCCCTGGGATTCGAGGGTTCAACATTCACAAATCAGTCAATGTGATAGAACACATAAATAAGAGAAAAGAACCACATGGTTCTCTCAATTGATGCAGAAAAAGTATTTGACAAAATATAGCACTCGTTCCTGATTAAAACTCTTCAGAGTGTAGGGATAGAGGGAGCATTCCTCAATTCATAAAATCCATCTATGAAAAACCCACAGTGAATATCATTTTCAATGGGGAATGGCTGAGAGCCTTTCCATTGAGATCAGGAACACGACAAGGTTGCCCACTCTCACCACTACTGTTCAACATAGTACTAGAAGTCCTAGCAACAGCAATCAGACAACAAAAAGAAATAAAATGTATTCAAATTGACAAAGAAGTCAAACTCTCTTTGCAGATGACCTGATACTTTATGTGGAAAACCCAAAGGACTCCATTCCCAAATTGCTAGAACTCATACAGCAGTTCAGTAATGTGGCAGGATACAAAATCAATCCACAGAAATCAGTTGCTTTCTTACACACTAACAATGTAATTGTAGAAAGAGAAATTAGAGAATCAATTCCATTTACAATAGCACCAAAACCCATAAGATATCTCCTGAAATGTAAATTAGCTTTCCTTGGAAGATTTACTACCATTAAAGATATCCTACTAAATGTTAAAGGTGATTACTTTGAAAGAAAATTAAATTGCAGGTAGGAGCTCACTCTAAAGTGTATTTTTATGGCAATGTTTTTCAAACTTCTTTATGCCACAAAACAATGAGTCTGAGTTACAAAGCTCCCAGTGACAATGGCTCCTTAAAACAATTGATTCTTACTGGTTGGGGTATGAACAGATGGCACAGGCATATTTAAGAGTGTCTAACAGTGCAAAAATGACCAGGTTTTTTTTTTCTGATAAGTATTTTTAAGTAGTGTGGTGAGCAGATGTCTTATTCCTACTTGATCTCTATGAATAATAAATATATTCTTCTTGTGCTAAATCTGTCCCTAGCTTCATCCTGAATTTGTAATTATATTGATAAATTTTTAAAAGGTTACTGCTTAAAAATCCTACATTGAAAACAAAAAGCGCAAAACAAATGATTCGAATAACAGTCCTCTTAATTATATATTTATAGTTATGTTCGAGCTGGGAATTATTTTCTTATCCTAGATATCACTTGTCAACAAAACAAAGGCAAACATGGGGGAAAAAGAAAAAGATGGGCTTTAGAGATAAGTTTAGAGGTGTCTGTTAATATCTGTGTACCTGGGTGAACTCTGGTAAATTTCTGGCTTTTTAGAGCCTCAGTTTCATTATTGATAAAATAGAGGTCTATGAGGATGTACCCCTGACATGTAGTGAGTACTCTGTAAACAGTGCTTTCCTACCCTCATGATCTACTAGCCTCAGCCCCCTGTTCTGTGGGGTTTTCTCAGTTCAAATTTCTTCCCGTCTATTACAGGTGCTACTTTCCTGTTTTTTTCTTTTTTCCTCATCTTCTCTTACCCCCTCCTGTTTTAGGAAAGATTTTGAAATAATTTAAACCCAATTCTCAAGATATTTATGGCAACTACTTACAGTAACTGTGGAATATTAAGCAAACAATAATCTGAAGAAATGAGAGAGGATCCTGAGGGTAAGGTAGACATTCCTGAATCTGAAACACTTGCCTGTGTAGGCCAGTATCATCCGCTGAATACATTTTTAGTAAGAGAGATGGATACATACAATTAACAGCAATTCATTAAAATAAAGGTATGAACCTAGACATTAGGCAGCACAAGAGTGGGATTGATTGATTTTGTCCAAAGTAAGATGGAAAGGAGGAACACATATTAATGTGTAGGACTGATGCAAAAAGGGCATCATTTAAGCAGTGTCTTAAAGGGTGAATGAGTTTTCTAAGTACAGGAAGAAAATGTCTCAATTTACCTAAAAATATATTACTTTATTCTAACTCGTGTTTCCACCTGAAAGCTCTAGTCTAGGAATGTTCTGCAATCTTTATACAGAAGTCTTAATTGTCACCAGTTTATAAAGCTGACATTCCACTACTAGCTAATTTTTAATCATAACACTATTCCCATCTTAAATGATTCATACAGAAAGAAAAAATGTGAAAATAAATTGTCTTGAAATCATTTCACTGGAATTACTTTATTTCTCAGAATTTTTTAGACCAATATATATCTCTAAGGGAAATAAAAAATATGGCTAATTTGGTAACATGCTATATAAGTTACATGTTTCTATTTAATTTTTTATATTAAAAATACAATGTACTTGGAGTTAAAATTAATTCAAATTTTAATCAGATAAATGAAGGATATGATAAATTTCGATATTGTATTAATGTTTTTACTGACATGGATGGTCACAATGAATGACAAATGTATAAAACGATTATAAAATGCATATTAATACATAGCAGTTACATGTATGAATAGTACTCTATATAGCGTACAAACTACAATCTCTTCTTCTGGAGACTTTTATATATATTTAAGTGCAAAAATCTTAGAGCGTTCAGTGAATTTTACAAAGTGACCAGCAGATCAGTCAGGGACCACCTGATTCAAGATATAGAATATTAACATTAGCCCAGAAGCAGTCCTCATGGTCCTTTATAGTCATTAACCCCCAACAGAAAATCACAATTAAATTATCAAGACTTCTGTCACCATAAATTGATCATGTCTGTTTTAGAAATTTTTAAAAAGATTTTATTTATTTATTTGAGAGAGAGAGACAGACACAGAGAGCTGAGCAGGGGGAGGGGCAGAGGGACAAGCAGACTCCCTGTTGAGCCAGAGCTAGTGGGCTGCTGGGCTCTGGCTGGATCTAAGAACCCTGAGAAGATGGCCTGAGCTAAAGGCAGACCCTTAACTGACTGAGCCATCCAGGT